>JAUMHA010086968.1:6013-18368 GCA_032359765.1 Saxidomus gigantea
ATGGTTAACAGGACTACATGGCCCATGATATATGGTTGACATTGTCGATGATATATGGTTAACAGGACTACATGGCCGATGATATATGGTTGACATTGTCATTGATATATGGTTAACAGGACTACATGGCCCATGATATATGGTTGACATTGTCCATGATATATGGTTAATAGGAATACATTGTCCATGATATATGGTTCACATTGTCCATGATATATGGTTAACAGGAATACATTGTCAATGATCTATGGGTTTAAGGAATAAATTGTTCATGATACACTGATATCATGAGTACAATATCCATGATATATAGGTAACATGAATACAATGCCCATGATATATGGTTTAATTGTCCATGATACATAGGTTACAGTTACACAGTTTCCAATCACTGTCCATTAAACATGGGTTATGGGAACTTGTTGCACATGATATATGGGTTAAGGGGATACATAGCCCATTATACATCGGCAAGATTCATCAGGTGTAACTTTGTTATTCAGTCACAGCTTCCCATCCTACCTCTAGTTTATATCCATATTGCCTTTAAGTTCCTTGTCTTGTGATCAACTCTTAAGTTTATATCATATATTTCATTTAAAATGACAATAATTATATTTCATGTACTCAGATGTATTTATTTAACTTGTACTAGAGTTTAAATTTTGATCAAGTGCTGTTTGAATAGATGAAGGATAAAGAATATATAAATTGTTAGTGTACATGGGTAGTCAGCTGATTCAATAAATTTACATATTGTAGTATGAGATATGTGTCTTGGCTGATAAAAGGGTATCAATTATTCTGTTTTTAAATAAATCTGTTTAGTGATTTTTATAAAAACAATTTCTAATTTGCATAAATACATGTGTAAATGTATTATGAATTTACACTGAAATATTTATAAAAAAATGATAAGCTAAATATATAGGTTACAAAATGTCTCGGTGTAAATTTATTGTTTATTACATTATCTAATTACTAAATGTACTGCCTTACTATCCATCAGTAGTTTATAAACAGTCTCTTTTTTTCTTCAATTCTCATCAAGATGTTTACAAATGTATGTACAATTTTTGTGCTTGATTACCCCTGAGATCAGACTATGTGTATGATATATAAAGTTTTATGTTTGTATGCCGATTATGTAGTGTTGTTTTAGCACGTAGGAAGGATACCTTAGTCTTATGACTACACTCATTTGTAACTATATAAGTACATATAAGAGGTCTAAAGTGGCTGTTCTAAGTGATTTATTGAATGACTCTTTGTATTTTTGTAAGATGTTTTACTGTGTTGAGAGAAGGGGTACTATTTACAGCTGCGTTAGTGATGGTTGGCTGATAAACTCGCAGCACTCACTGTTGTAGGATCATTTCTAAGCAAAAGTTCAAGTTCTTGCATTTACGGAACCTGTTGCAGTGGACTTTGTGAATATCTGTTGTTCTGTTGAGACACATGTATCTATGTTTGGAACCATCCTATAAGGGCATATGTACTGGTAGTCTTCATTTACAAGTGTAATTTTAATTTTGGTGTCAAATATATTTTACACACTGATTAGATATCATCAGTTGGAGGTAATCCCACTTTAGGATGACAGAAAGATCAATATATTCATGAAATAAGACACTGTTTTGCTGCATGTACATGATGCAATTAATGTATAATTATGAGTTTATATGAGTAATTTGTGGGTAAAATTGAAAATTCTGTTGATGACTCAAGTCATTAGTTTTTGTATGTTTGATGGAAATCTTTTACATATTTACATATACTGAAAAACAGTGGAGGTTCTGTGGCGATAAAACATGGGATATGTAACCCCAATCCCTTCTTTGGTACAGGTGATAGGAAACTGCAAGTGCGAACGTTACAAAAATTGAACATTTAACACTGATATAAGCAACACAATACAACAAAGATTCTTGCACCTAAAAGCACTGTAAGGCAATACTTGTTATTATTAACTCCAAACACTGAAACACTTTATGGGTAAAGACTATATACACAAGAACTGCAACATACATGTTTGTTTGTTAATGTCTGTTTATATGAAAAGTGTATGTAGCTAAGTTGTCATGACTGTGGTATCAAAAAGTTGCCAGTATTGGACAAAAATCTGTGATAAATGTAAATGTTTGTGCAACTTACGTGTGCTGAAAGTGGTGGTTAGTTTTCACTCTCTTTATAAGTTTCGTCATTCATTTTTTTCAGGTAATAATAATTATATATACTGATATACCATAATTGAGAAATACTGCTGTTCTTGGTCAAAATCTTGAGTAGTCTGTATGTAAATATTTTGTTGAATGAATCTGCAAAATATCAATTTAGATAAAACAATTTCATTGTCTTGAAGATGTGAAATGAAACATAACAGACTAAACGAAAACAGTGTAGACAAGGATTAGACCATGCAGATTTGTAGATTATCATAGTCTACACTGGTGCAGATTTGTAGATTATCATAGTGTACACTGGTAGATTATCATAGTTTACACTGGTGCAAAGGACAGAAATACCAGGTTCTGGCACTTCAAGAGCTCAAGACATGGTAAAATAATTGCCTAAAGTAAGTGACAAAGTGGAATTAATTCACATTAAAGTATCATGCAATAAGCAGATTTCGCAATTAATAGATAAATGTTTCATGCGTATTTCACATTGACACACAACTGTTTAAAACAGGTTTTCTTTATGAGATTTTAGTTGTCTAGGTACAACACAGATGTCCAAAAAGGAAGACATTTAATGTGCTATAATTCATTCACAAGTGTAGTCTGCTGGCCAGACCTCGCACCCACCATCCCAATTCATTTTGGAATTACATTTTGGTTTATTTTAGAATAAAACTTTTCTTAGAGTCTGCCATAATGATGGTTTAATTTCAAAAAAGAAATGATGGCACTTTTTATGATGTATGGCTTATATGCAAGTGTCATATAAGGCACAGTACAATACACTTCGAACTTAAAACTTCCTCTTTTTACAGTATATTTTAGATCTTATTAAAATCAAGACGTGTATTCTCATTCTTTTTTCATTGTAACATTTCTCCTATAAATTGTTTTGTTAATGTATGATTTATTTTGTATAATTTAGTTTTTGAGATAATCATACATTTGTTCTGTTGGGCGTCTCTGTCAGGCATTGTCTGGTCTTGAGAATTGCACAAGGCTCCCACCTCATTTTTCCATTTCATTTATGCATGTTATGGTATAGTTACATTTAAATTGACATTACTTTTGATACATTTATTGGATGCTATTTTTTAATTGCCATACTTCTGTTTGTGAAACAATGTGTACAATGTATATATATATATTTTGTGAACAAACCAGATGTAGTTGATTTTTCTCTATTAGTTATTTACTACTGTGACATTAAGCATGCTTCACAATAAACTATGTTAATAAGAATATTAAATTGTTTTTATTTCTTAAACTATTACAGGGGAGGTAAGGGTGCTCTAGGTTTGCCCTTGTCCATGCAGTTTGTATCATCCAGTGTGGATTGTGAAAATAGTTTATCTGCATGTGAACAAAGAAGATAAAATAGTTTCATTATCAACCTTTGTCATGATATATTTCCAGAAGTAATGGCCTCTATCACTGTGGGAAATATCAATATCAACTTAATCCCATAAACAGTCTGGACAAGCGTATTACATAAAGGGGGATAATTCAAGAAAGTCGCTCATCTGAGTAAGCAGGAATTTATATAGTCAACATTTTGCTCGATGTCACAACATCAGGTACTTTTATAGTACTTCAGTGGTGTACAGTATAGTAGTAACAGTGGCCCCAGTTTGCATTGGACTAGAACCATTTCCTGTTTTGGACAGGGGTCAATGCAAGGATAACCCTAACAAGTTTTGTTCCTACCATTGGCTCATGAGGAAAATCCATTGAAATGATTTTCTTTTTTAGTAACTGGCCCCTATATTAAATATAGCAGAACTGTTTCTTGTTTAATAAAAGGGTCAATCACCTGATTTAAGACAGGGGTCAATTGTGCGAGTGTGCACCTTTCTTTCCATTGGTTCATTAGAAATTGATGATAGAATTTTCTATTTCATATTGGCCCTTGTGTACAGTGGACCAGAACCATTTCCTGTTTTCAGAACGCAGTCAATGCAAGGGTGCTACAGAAAAAGTTTGGTGACATTCCTACAAATGGTAATGAAAAGAAACAGTTCATTATTCTGAAAAGTCTTGAGTAGGCATGCTACAAAGCACATTTGGATAAAATCAGACATGTTGACAACGTAAAATAGACACTCCCACCCATGCTAAAAGCTTATCCAGAGCGTTTGGCTCAGACCAGCTTAAAATGGGGAAAGCAAAGTTACTGTCTTTGGTCACTGCACTCCCTTTCAATGTCCTCATCTACTAAATCCCTTCCATAGTTTTTGAGTTATGCTCCGGATACATAAAGTATCAATCCGTTTAATTAAATGCCAACAGATTTGCCTCTTCTACCCAGTGAGTCAACACATTTCTTTAAGCTTCACTAGTCTTGGCCTTTAACAAGGCTAAATATCACTAGGACTTAAAGCTTACATCTTTTACATAAGCTTTGATGTCCTACGGGCTGAATGGAACTTCACATAAATTTCAAATGGTTTCACAGGTCTTTAACTGGGTGACAGGAATAGGGGACACTATGAAGACGATCAAGATAGACAATATACTATAAATAATAATTTTCAGAGGCCATACAGTCTTATTCTACAATATTTTGGAGAAATAAACCAGGTAACAGTTCATGTTTTAGCATTTATTAGTTAATTCCAGTGGCATTACTAAAGTGAAAATGTGATCAAATTTCAAATGTAATAAAAAATAATCACTTGACAAGAGCATTACATGACATCAATAAAAATGTAGAAACATGAAATGAATACACTAAGCAGTATTTTTCTTCACAAAAATTCCATGAACAACCAAGTACAGCTGTATCAAATTGTCTTTTAAATAAGACAGATGCAACAAAATAAAATGGCGAAAACTAATTTTAAAAAATATAAGGACGGAATAAACAATGATATAAATTAGAATTTCATTTCAAACGCAAAATAACACAAAAATACAAAATATATTAACAAATGAGCTTAGCATACTGAATGATAAGATGCCAATAAAATACTTTTTGAGTTTCTAATCCTGTTTCTAAGTAAAATCAAATACTGAGAAAAAAAATGGAACATTATAGACTAGAACAATGAACGTGAAATGGATTCCTAAATAAACACTCTCACAAACAGGTAACATGTAAGTAACTCCTTTTATGATAGGTGTTCAAGTTTCAACTGTTCATTAGTTCATACCCAAAGCCATTAAAAGTCATAAATAGATGGGTGTTCAGTAAAACACTTGTGTCGCCCTCTTACACTTTGACAGAATAACCAAAAAGTTTACTGGACAACATGCTTAACTATTCAAGAATTATCTTTCCAAGGCAAGTGCTGTTATTATAAAAACAAAAACAATTGGCATTTTCCATGTTTTACTTTTTTACGGTCTAGCTTTTAACAAAGTAACCCAAATATATGTGAACTTATTTGTAAATTAAAAGATACCAATCAAATATGACCTTGACCTACAAAATTTGCCAGCATCACAACCCTTTTGTCATAAGTATTACAATTTGAAAGTTTGATGAAGAAATCTTAAGAAATCGCAAAGTTATAGTCAACGTTAAATTTTCGTGACGGATGTACTAAAAATTGGCAGTTGTGTGGCTTATCTTTTGTTCTCTCTATTATAATTTTTAGCCACATAAGCCCAAAATAGCCACATAAAACATAACAGAATGAATGGCACCAAAGAGAAGTTACTGTTACCTATTGTTGCCATAGTCACTTAACATCCACTTTTTGGGCTCGGACTGACAGACAAAGCGATCCCTATGTATCACCTTTTCTCTGAAAGGGCAACACAGAAAGGACTCAATTTAATCATTATGGAATAGCATGTAGGGAAAAATGGCTCTCACAAGGTCACAAGGTAGTGACTGACTACCTCTAATCAGCTATGGCTATTCTGAAGTCCATTTTAAGTGCTTTGTATACAGTACAGCATCTGAATTTGAAAATCCTTCACTTCATCCATTTGAACTTCAAGGTCAAGTTTCTTTCAAGACAAGTAAGTTGTTCATTTCCTGCCCAAAATTCCATAATTTTGGTCCAGTTACACAGAAATTAATTGTCAAAAGTCTGATTTTGTTCTGTTTGACAGGACCCTGCAATATTCTAACAAAATATGCAAATTCAGTTATCTGATTGTAGCAGGTTCCCTTCTTTAAGCATGTACACTGACAAAATCTGTCACCTGCCTATAGCATTCATTCTAACAAATAGCAAAATAGCAAAACATCTTGAAAAACACAACCATTTTATCTGCACAATGGAAATATACATCTAACATTCTATCAAGCCGATGAAAAACAAAACTACAATGACAAAGATATGTGTTGATTTCTTGTACCAATTTCTCGTCACAACCTTACTATTATGTACAGCTTCCATCCATAACAAAATGGGGCGTAACAATCAGGCACATGGCAGTAACAATAACATAAAAACACAGGACCAATCAACCCTGACCCTCCTCATTACTGAAATGGACTTGTTCCATCATTCAATTTGGATGTTACCATTTAATATTTAAAGGGGTATGGGGAGAAAATTTACAAGTGAATGAATAAGCAGTGTAGACTTTGATCAGATTACATAGTCTGCACTAACAGAAAGTAAAATTAAACCTCAAGAAAAATGGTCACAAAAATGCTAAAAAGTGAACTACATGTAGTTCTAGTGTGTTTTCCAGTTACCATGACAATACACCTTGGAATGAAGATATACATTATCACACTTTTAAGCTTCATCCTGAAGAAATTTGGATGTTACCTTTAAATATTTAAAGGGGTATGGGGAGAAAATTTACAAGTGAATGAATAAGCAGTGTAGACTATGATCAGAGGGTTATGTTTCTGACCATTGTTTTATGTGTTAACATACAAAAAGAAACCAGTACAAGTATTACTAAAGGAAATACCATTCTTCAAAATTATTCATGCAATCAAATAAATTATGACCAATTACAAGTAATAATAAATAATTATACTAAGTGAAAAATATGTACACAAATGTCATGTATAAATCTATACATAATATATATCACAGTTATTTTTAGTTGTTGATAAACAGCACAGTGCGAGGCATAAATGGTATAACATGTTCTCATACATAAAGGACATCAGTTTTAATTGTTAAATTAAAAAGTGACTGCATTTTACAATCTTCAGTAATTGTCAGAAGAGATAAACATCCTCCGATTCGTAATGCTTAAATGTTACGGTAATAAGATATTTCTGAAAAATAAATTAAAAAAACCTATTTCTACAATGCCTGCACTGATATGAGTTAAAAATATGCCTTACACACCTATACTTCAAGGTAACTGTAGTTTGTCATGTTACATTGCAATCCCTTAATGCTCCTCAAACTACCTGTGTAATATCTGCACAGACTGGAATGGCAGACTAACCAAAAACATGATTTCAGCATACTACCGAGTGGTATTGACAAACTTCATTTGCTTGAATAATCACATGAAAATACTTGAACTACCATGACCTCATGTCTTATGTTATGAAGGCACTGATGCACCCTTATTTTTGTCATTTATAAACACCTTACACAATGATGTGAATAGCTTACTAAACAATGGAAATCAGATGAAAAACAACATGTATGTATTGTGAAGTTTTGTGGTAATGCATCAATATCAGTTAACAGTTAATTGGCACAATCTTGGATATACCTATCAATATTTTATATGTAAAAAGAAATTTGTTTTTATTCAGTTTACAAAATAAACAATACCTGTCACAGACTGAAATGTTTCCAACAAATCTAGTCTAGAAAGTAGAGTCTTGGTTTAAATTATGACTTGGATTTCCTCTCCAGTATTCCCTATTTCTGGCCATGAATTGTTTAATGCAACAGTCAATATTGTCAGTCAAGAGTTCTCAAAGAATATCTAAAATACTTCCCTGCAACAGCTAGATATCTTGCTATCAAAAACATCGAATGGTATACATAAAATTTCTCTGTGCACAAGTAAAATTTCCTTATCAAACTTACATTTTCTCTGTAAATTTATGATTTACAAATTTACATGTACGTTTTTACACCATTAAATTTCAGATTGCTGACCACAGAGATTAAATTTCATCTAAGCATGTCATTGTTATTCAATTTTTCTCAATGTTTTCCTACCAGCTGGTAGCTGAATTTGTGAAGAAAAAAAATTAGTTGTGTACACAAATCAAACTTCCTCTTACTTTCACAATTCCGATTGAAAACATTTCTGTAGCAAATTGCTGTCAATTTGTCAAAAATATTCATTGAAATAAATGATTATCTACAGAGATGTTGTGTCTATCTATACACGCGATGTGAGTACAGCTGTACCTCTCCTTGTGAACAAACTGAGATAGTTTCTTCGATGAAGTTTGATGATTTAACATTGATTTCAGCAGATGTCTTTACCCAGTATTATATATTAAGGGTTGGTTCTTAAACTATTTTATCTGTATGTCAACAAACAAGCAGATACTATCAACTGTTAATTTATTATTTGCTGTCACTGGTTCACTAGTCTATTTCAGAACATGTAAGTTTTTTCCTCACTGTTTACTAACTAGCCCTCTTGCCTTTGGGAACACCTGTGAAGCATCTACATTGTTCTTCATAGCTGACTTTGGCCGAGATTTGCTGGCTTTATCCCTCTTTGACTTACTACTGCTAAAGATTGCAGGGCTAAAATATGCAAACAGTATCATTGAAATGCTTAGTAAATATGCACTTAGTTTAATTTTAGTGTTTCCCCCCCATTTGTTGTTGTTAACACAAATAAGTAAGGCAAAAAATGGAATACATGTATAACTTTGAATATTTTACGATAAAATAATAAAAGCACCCTGATAAAAACTTCTAATAGTTTGTGAATGGATTTACATGCTCTATTTATATAATAAATCAGTGATATATATCAAGATATTATCGCTCTGAGAAGAAATATACAAAAATAAACTTAAAGAAAACATATTTCACTAACCTTCCATCGAGATCAATATCAGCCTCATCCTGAAGAGCAGCGTCCAGCGCAGCCTGTATACGTGGTGCCACCTGTGGACCGTCATAGTCTCGAGTAGTTCTGTTTGGCATGTCAAGCTCTACCATCAAAATATTCTCTCCCTACAAGGAAAATGAGTCATTCAATCTTTTCTCAGTCACATCAAACATTTTAAACTACACCGAAATGTATTAGGAATATTATTTGTCTCCCTCATATCTTCTTGGGCAGATCAATACCAAAGTAACTGTTACCAGTACTGCAAACTTTAGTTATAACTGGTTTTCAGATGGAAATTGGAATCTTTATATATAATATACTGCTGTTCATAGTTATTTGAAACAATTTGTTGATTACAAATTTGTTTAACTGAAACATCATTCTACATGTACATATATTATCTGACTTAAGTTTGTATTCAACTTGCTTGTATTAGAACACAAATATATATTTATGGAAAGAGATTCCCTTAAAGCTATGAGCACAGAATGGACAAGATGGCAGACACGATTTTGAACCTAAATGTCTCTTTATATTATAAAATTATAATATAAAACAAACTGGTAATATCCCTCCCTCTCCATAGCAACAGATTAATCCTGACTTGGTCTTGTTATAAAGTTAATAAATGCTATAGAAATAAAGTGACTTAAGTTTTAATTGCAGGATACAGCACACAAAAAAACAGCAAAGAAAACTGGAGATACCGATCTTTAAAGGGTAATAAATGTTGATCCTCACTACAACCTGTATTATATCAAGTATGTGTTACAAACCTTGAATCTTGGATTGCCTCCCATGGCAGCAGCCATTTTAGCGTACTCTGACACAGGTCTCTTGTTACCACAAGCTGACTTTGGTCTCTTTGCCATTGTTTGAGAGCTGTAATAAACATTCACACAATAATTGTTTATTTCAATTAAATTGTTATTGCTTTTATGTGCACTGTCTCTATTGTTTCATTACTTATATATTTACTTACAATTTCAACTGAAAATCTTGTGAAATCTAATAATTAAATTATAGTATGTTTCAATAGCTATTATAGCCATTTTTATATCTATCTTCAAGAAGTGCTAACTTCTACACATGTCTTTGTCTGTAGTACTAATTTTAAATCAAACTTTGTTGATCAAAATATCATATCTACATGATTACTATGTAACTACCTATTCTCAACTAATTTATCATTTGTTATAATTCTTTACATCATGCACAAGTATAAATGCACCTAGCTACATACAATTATGTTGTGCAAGGAGAATGTGTTAGCAAGCAACTTCAGACTCCTTTACTGCATGTTTTCAACAAAACAACATTATTAAAGTTAAATTTGTTAGCCCTAGGTGATGTTGACATCTCAATACAGTTGAGCAAAGCATACTTAATAATTGAAATTTCTGGTGTTATGTCTTCTGTTAAAATTTCTTTACTTTCTATATTAAGGTGCTGTCCTTTTAAGGAAACTAGTTCTAAAGTGCATCTGTAAATAAATCCTTATGGTATTACATGTATCCAAGGCCAGGATGCTGCTTCTGTCTCGAGGAATACCTATCAATTATTGATACAAATTCAATGGAGTTTATTAAAATTTGTTTTTCTAAACTTATTATTTGTTCAACCTTTTTGGGATGGTTGTAGTGACCTATTGGTCTAAGGCATTTTAACTTTACATTGCTATGCAATATTGTGGTATGGTGCAGCTAAAATTCCCAACTTCTGTCTTGTAATGAATTTGCTTGACTCAGATATATTCTTCTTCCAAGCAAAACCAGTAGGCTCAGGGTTGGCCCATTTTTCTTTTGAGCCATTTTTTCCATGTGGTGCTCACAGAACATATTCTTTCTTTTAAAGTTGAAGCCAGTTTAATTTTAACTTTTTCGTAGCCAATATTGGCAATAAGCCAATGCCAATATTGGCCAGAGCCAGCCCCTGAGTTCTTCCTCCACCTGAAGGCCTCATATAGGTCCTGATCATGAAAAATGAGTAAGCTATAAACACTGTTTCCCCAAAATATTCATCAATATTACAGTCCTAATATAAATAAAGGACATTTAAGTCATCTATTAACTGACCAAGTTAGAAATCGTTAAGACTTACTTTTTATTAGCGAGCGGTCTTAAAAGCCAAGTGTCCTCATCTTCATCATAGACTGCTCGGTTCTGGATTTTAGTTTTATCATCTGGTGGAATGAAGTTTTCGATGATCAACATTCTGAAAGACACAGGAGGTACATTCAACTAAATATATTTTTCATGCTGGACTACAGTAAGACAGGGCTTGAAACCCATCAGTCAGTGACCAAGACTACAAAATCTTTTAAGGCAATTACTGATCAGTATTACAAGTATAAAGATATAAAGTCTAATGTCTCTTTAAAATGAATGCATAATTTTTTTAAAGATTTATCATTCAGAAATCCAAGTAATTCACCGACAAGCTCTGGTAAGACCTGCTACCCCCAACTGCTGAGCAGAAAAAGCATAACAAAATTGAACTGTGTACTACTTATTTCTATATCAATGTATAATACCAAGTGACATCATACCGGTATATTCGATTGGGTAATTTTCGTTTGACAGAAATTTTGCGATATGTGAGCAGACAGACTTACATGCGAAAGGAAAATTCTCTTACTGTAAATCTATATGAAATGAATCTTTCCTGAGATTTCTAAATTAACAAAGTGGGAAATTTGTGAAAATTAAATCCTCACGAAAAGTATCCAATTTACAGTGTATTCTATATACTTACTTGAGCTTCAGTTCTCTGGTAAGTTCATTCTGTGTCTGTTCTAACTCCTGGCGTTCCTTCACATGCTCCTCCTGCAGATCCTGGATCTCTGCCTTAGTTGACTGTAGCTTGGCAAACAGCTGAAAACACGCATTATAATATTATAACAACATTTGCTTATGCTGACTATTCATTTTTGCCTCAGATTTTGATTTTATTAATCATTTAGTATCTTAAGAATGTATAGAAATGACAGTGATTTAAAGAAGTTGCCATCACACTGGCTAAAGTAGTTTTGAGGAGGACTACAATCAAACAATTGTATTGAATATAAGCCGAGTTTGGAATAATTGTTGTTATGGTTTCAATCAGACTTTCATTATTTTTAACGATGAACCTTTGCACAGGCTGTAGAGAGCTGACAGAGTAAATTTTGAACCTTCTTTTTAAAATAATCAAAATGCTAAAATGTGCTC
>JAUMHA010087079.1:6312-18366 GCA_032359765.1 Saxidomus gigantea
GTTATAAATCACAGAAATTTAACTAGTACGTAGTTTTAATACATGTAAATGAAAAAGTGTCCCATGACTTGAACCATTTGCCAATAAGAGCTAAAAGGTTAAATCTAGCGAGATCTTGTAGAACAAAACTACGAGGGTCATTCAATGAATAATGCAACTTAAATATAAGTACTAGGTGACGGCTATTCGTGCCTTATATTTTCAGTTATTAAGGAAAACAATCATTTTTAATTTTGTATTGGTTGTAGTTTTGTCTTTTTCATTTACTGACAAATATACAAAGCTAACCGAACAGATTACTTCCAGTTTGTCCCATGAATATAAACAGTTCTGACTTTGCTGTTTTATATACATTCATGTAGTTCCATAGAGTGGAAAATTACTTGAGGAAAGAAACTGTAGCTCAAGATGTTATCGTTGATGAGGAAGGAAAGTACATAATGGTCTTCAGTCCTGACAGTGGATCCAAAACTAGACCATCTGTAAACTTCCACGACATGGCCAGTGTAAGTATAGTACATTTATATGTAAACTCTAAACGTTTTTCTTCATTTTGACTATATTTGTACCGCAGCAAACATTACCGAAGTCTCAAAACACTTCATATCTTGTATCTGTGTCTTTTTACACAGTTTCTTGTTCATCTCAGTGATACATGTATCTATTACCTTTTTTTAAAAAGTGATATTGCTTTCGTAATCATTTTTAACACTTACATTCAGCAATGATATTTAGTCTTTGTAAACTGATTTCTACCACAGTTATAAGAAAAACACATCACTACAATGTATTTATAACAGGCTTTTCTACCGAATACAGTTAATATGTTTTACCATCCTTGACAAAAAATGTAAATAAGACTTATTTTCATTAATATCAGCTGATGAGTGAAATATCGCTCTGTATAATAAGGTAGTATGGCCATTTAGAAGAGAAATATAACTCTGATGCACGAAAAAAATGTGTCCAGTGTTCTGTTATTATCGTATCTTTATAAATGAATCATAAAAGAAATGTAAGGACAGACCCGCTGGACTCTTAGCCCCAATACCTGCACGCTTTAATCAAGTCCGTGGTCCCATAAGTCCCACTTTAGGTAAAAGGAAACAGTGAGTATAATGTGAGTAGAAGTGAGAAATTGTAAATGGAATGTTTCGATTATTCCAGGGTTATACAGCCGTCAAGGATATCAAGAAGGGTGTGTGCTATCTTGACATTAACAACCACACTATTGAGGAGTTCAAAGAACGAATTCTCACCATTCAAAAGGTATTAAATCTTCTTCATGTCGCCTGAAAACAAGGAATACAGTACATAATAGTACAATATATTTTTTTCAATTGTTTAAACTGAGGAAAATAGTTCAGTACTACGTTTTGGAGACACTTTATGGACAGAACTGAAAGCAATTGTGGAGAAAAAATATGTCCATTATAATGAAACGAATAACCTCATTAAAGTTGGTTTCTTAGTTATCAAATATTAAGTTTGAAAAAAGGGGAAACACTTCTTCGTTATCTTTTTGGTCGGAATTATAAAACTATTCCGTACAGATGTCCGCACAAGGACTTAGAAACAGCTTTTCAGGACAATGAAAATCCTAAAGAAATAGTCCATTACAATGCAACGAACTATTGCGTTGAAATAAAACAGATACACCGTATGAAATTCAATTGATATGTGCTTCTACCCGCACAATCATTCTATTATTACCTACAGATGAATGATATAAACTAAATCAAATTATGATTTGTAGCTATACGGGGAAAGAAAAAAAAACTTACGCAATAATACAAAACATGAAAAGCCAATGTTTCAAATAATTAAAATCAAAAACCAATAATAAGATGGATCGGTGAAAATAGTTTGTCGACAAACGCGAATAATCACAGGCATTGAAATGGTCGAAGGGAATATTGACTGCGACTTTTGGTTTGTATCATAAGTAAGAGAAAACCTATGTGTGGTCGATTTCTCGTGTAAGGATTTAGCTTCGATTTACAACAGTTATACAAACGCAGGGGAAAAAACGTAAATATTTCCTCCTGAAATATTGTGTTTTTTTTTTCTTTCTTTCTTAATTGTATTTTAGGGGCCTTTTTTGCAAAGAACTTGCAAGTTTTGGCGTCCGTGTCTTATGAAAAGATCTCAATAGACACACTTAGTACATGTATATGACTTTGCGCGAACTCATTAAGAATAAAGTGTTAGTGGAGCCTTTTCGATGTTATTTTAGAAATAATAAAATCAAAATATATTAACTACCTTTTCATTCAGTTATATCGTAGGAGGACCTGTTTCAGTGACTGACCTCTTTCAGTGACCCTTTGAATGTATGCAGTCATTCCTAAGTGCAATATTTCGGATAACTAATTATACCAGGGTTGTGAACTATACCATTTTAGCTTTCTTCACATTGGAAGAAATTATGCTAACAGAGACAGCTTAATTATCGGGTTGATATTTCCAGGGTAACCCCAATTTTGAGGCCTTTTTCTTATAAATTTTTTACACCTTTAAGTTGAGATGTAGATCTGTGGTCAAAAACATAATTTCAACTAATTTTCTTTCTTCATGTGACTATTTTCTTGTTTTTATGTGTTTGCATGTAGATAAAACTGACCAATAAGAACTTCTTGATAGAAGACAAGTTTGAAGCACATGATCTGCTTAT
Organism: Saxidomus gigantea; assembly: GCA_032359765.1. Taxonomy (NCBI): domain Eukaryota; kingdom Metazoa; phylum Mollusca; class Bivalvia; order Venerida; family Veneridae; genus Saxidomus; species Saxidomus gigantea. The sequence goes on from JAUMHA010087079.1 coordinate 8,987, forward strand.
AGCTTAAACCCTTTAAAATGGAAAGATGGCCGATCTCAAAAGTGGTGACTAACTTTCAGATCTGAAATTATTGAAATAAGGTTGCAAATGTCTTCACATATTTATGAGATATGGTACACAGTTTCTTGTTGCATAATACAACACAATATCATAAAATTTTATATAAAAAATCATTTTTGCCCACTCTTTGAATCCCACCCCTTGTGCTTCATAGTATTTATATACAGTGTAACCATTATAATGAATGTGCTCTGTATCTCATTATAAACAAGCCTCACTCTGGTTATTAATTATTTTCTGTTCAGTTTTTGAAAGTACCCTTCGAGCAAATGCCAATTACCGGCTATTGTCACTTGTTTACCAATGAAGTAGGGGTCACTGAAAAAGGTACGGCTGAGTATCTGTAATGCAAAACAGGGATGCTTGTGATAGACAACATTATATAATAAAAATGTACTAATCCATAAAAAGAATAGGTCTTCTTCAGGAGATTTGGTAATTCTTAAGGTCACTGAAACTGGTACTTCGCGGATATATCACGTTAACTTACTGATGCAAAAGCAATATATCAGCAAAATACATTGAGCTATGTCTTTACCAAAGGGATCTCTAAGCAATGATTGGCGAGTTTGTTTTGTGGGTGACAATTTGCTTCTTTGTCCGCGATTAAAAGACAACGATTGTTTTAACGATGGACCATCGAATTTTTTTTTTAAGTACATGCAAACTTTAAAGGTTAATAATTTGCTTATTGGATTTATGAAGAATATACTATACATTTAAGCTCATCTGAGCACAAAGTGCTCAGGGCGAGCTTTTGTGACAGCGTGATGTCCGTCGTCGTTACTTCAAGCGACATCTTCTCCTTAACTAGTTGGCCAATTTTAAGTAAATTTTACAGGAATGATCTTTGGATGGTTCTCTCCTAAATTTGCTCAAACTGTTCCGCTTCACTGCACATAAAGAAACAATATTTAAACGACATCTTTTTCTAAACGGCTGGTCCCATTTTGAAATAATTTCACACAAACACTCTACCAAAAGTACTCAAACTGTACCGCTCTGCCGCACAAGATGACTGCCAGGGCTAAAATAGAAAATGCTCTAAACGACATCACCTCCTAAACGGTAAGTCTATCTTTGAAAAAATTTCACACGAATGTTCCTCGGGTGACAATCCACCGTTCCGCACGACTCAATAAGATGGCGCCTAGAGCTTACAATAGAAAACTCTTTAAACGACATCTCCTCGGATGACCCTTTATCAAAAATACTCCAACCGTTCCGCAACGCTGCACAAATAAATCCTTAAGCGACATCTGCTTAACCACTGATTTGATTTTGAAGTAGTTTCACACAACTGTTCTTCGGATAACTTTCTACCCAAATTGCTCACACCATTTCTCTCCGTTGCAGAACATGGCATCCAGGGCTAAAATAGAAATGTATTTTAACGACATCTCATCAGAAAAGGGCTGTTCCGATTTTGCAATGATTTCACACAGATGTTCGTCTTGTAACCCTCTATCCAAATTGATCAAACCGTTACGCTTCGTTGCACAAACTGTCCGCCAAGGCTAAAATAGAAAAAAAACTTAATCTCCTTAACCACTAATTCAATTTTGAAATAATTTCAAACAAATATTGTTCGGTTGACCCTCTACCGAAATTGCTCAAACCTTTTCGCTCCATTGCATAACATGTCTGCCAGGGCATAGAATAGAAATATATTTCAACGACATCACATCCAAAACGCCTGTTCCGATTTTGAAATTATTTCACACAAATGTTCCTCTTGTGACCCTCTATCCAAATTGCCCTAAAAGCCCCGCTTCGTTGCACAAACTGGCCGTCAAGGCTAAAATAGAAAATAAACTTTAAACGACATCTTTTCCTAAACGGCTGGTCTGATTTTGAAATAATTTTACAGAAGTATTGTTCGGGTGGCTTTCTATCAAACATGCTAGCACCGTTGCGCAAGGATGAACAAGATGGTCGCCAGATCTAAAAATAGAAAAGGTTATAAACGATATTACATTTTGTAACTACACCATCGGCAAAGTGGTTCCGATTGTGCCAGATGCAAAACTTAACACTGTTTATAAGTTGAAAAATGTAAGCCTGTAAGTTTTGCTAATATATCACAATATCTATTGGATAACTTTGTTATTGAGGTGGTGATGTAGTTATATGGTCACCTTTTTGTATAGAAGGACACACCTGAAGCCGTTATATTTACTGAATTATCATTGCAGAGCCATCTTAAAGTAACATGTTAAACTCCTATTGTTGTACTATCACAGCAATCATCCAATGATGGAGTACAGTTCTTCTCGTGGAATTGCGACAAGACACCAATGCCTTCTAAGATGGTCTATAAAGTAGCTGGTGACAGGATAGGAACATTTTGCGATGAATACCGTACAATTCTGGTAGACAGGCTGTCTGAAGAATATGTCCGAACGAATAAACGCAGTAGCGACCCAGAAGAAAGCGATGATTTGCGTATTTATCTTTACAGTTATCACTTGTTTTGCTTTTAATCCCCATAGTGTTTGAATGGGACCATATATACTACTCTCAACATTGAATGAAATAAGTGCGACTCTTAAATATAAGTTAGAATATAAAACTTAAGACCTATTAAAAAAATTATGTATACAGTGATAGCGTTCTCTGAGTCAAATACATACAAATTGTAAACAAGAAGCAAATAATCAATTAAACAATCAAGAAACTGCGGCATTGCTTAGCGATGTGGTCGTTAGGTACAGGTTTGAATCTTTGTAATAATTTATCATTTAACTATAGCCCTATTTTAGCAGTGTGGCGGCCTTAAAAGGTATACCTATGCTTATAGTCACGAGTTCACAATTTCTTTCTGGTGTTTGTAGGCGCCCGCGCGCTTGCGTGCATGCGTGTTTGACGTTCAGATTGTATTTTATTTGTTATCGGCAATATAACCATCAATATTTTCAATAATTAAAACAATTGAGGACGGCAATGAATTTTACCGGATTTTACATACACGTGTGTAGATATTTCTACAAGCTTACAATGTTAAAATCAGTAGTAAATTTTTAATGATATTAATAAAAACATAGTGAGAAATTGAATTCTCGTTTGATACACATAAGCTTTATTTGATTTTACTTTTTGTTTGTGACAACACCCGCGTGTTACGTAGTCTTAGTGTGGCGTGCTCCGGAATATCGAAATTCTTTCACTTCAAATCATGATTATTTTATTTCTATCTGTATTTAATTGGTCAAACTGTGCGAAAATCATGCTTTTGTATGGTTTTAGTTGTAGGAATAAATGAAAGCAATAGAGCGTCAAATAAAATGATATAGCAAAAGTCCACGAACATTTTGCTGAGTCCTCGAACATTCAATACTTATTCTGGTGTGAGGTATAGTGGGTTGTTGCGGTGGCCGAGTAGTCTTTTCCTTTGTTTTGACGTTTATTATTTGCATTGGTATGCAAACTCGACAAAATTACTTCAATAAAAATGTTAATTATTCAGGAAACATATGACATAGCACATAACATCTCACATTCTTCAACAGAAAGGTCAATGTTTATGTTTCTTAATCATTTGTAAACATTGCAAACTTACGTATGTTAAACAGTAATGTCTTGAATTATATGTTCTTATTCATATTCTTTCGATTTCAGTCACTTGTATCATCTGCTTGTGCATAATGGAAAACGTCAACAATTATTGTTTGATTTGTGAATTTATTGAGATGAATAAATATCACTACTGTTTCTTGTTTGTTTTTGTGTTACTGATATGTAATTATATTTTCTTATTCATATTCTTTCGATTTCAGTCCATTGTCTCATCTGCTTGTTTGCATGCTAGTTGAAAACGTCGAGAATTATTGTTTGATTTGTGAATTTATTGAGATGAATAAATTTCACTATTGTTTCTTGTTTGTTTTTGTGTAACTGATGGGTATTATGCTGAACTAATACTTTGGTTTTATTTTTTGGCGTACTATTGATTACAAACGTTGCATTAGCTTTTCCTCTGTTTGAGACGATATATGCTCGCTAATGCTTTTAAAACTATATTGAAATTACGACAGCGTAATAATTTCTTTTATAATGGAATGCTTATAGTTTTAAAGCTGTACGGAAGTGTAGCAAAGTCCACGACAGATCCACTTTTTCCGCTTCACTGCGAGTGCCTTTTAAATTGTGGATTGATATATACTTTAGGAACACCGTTGTTGTTGTTGTTGTTGTATAAGTTTGATGCCCGTTCCAACCGCATTTTGGTCATTTTTACAGGCGAGCGGTTTGCCTAAGCATTGTTCCTTAGAAGAACCAGTACTAGACTCCTATCCTCTGTACGACAGTATCTCACATAGATAAACAATGGTCGGTAGCAGGGCTCAAACCAGTGACCCTCAATCAGTGAGAGGTTACAGTGATTTCAAGTCAGCGACTCTAACAACTCGACCACGGAGGTGGACTTTCAAGAACACAAATTTTTTTTGCGATTCCTTGGTTTTATTGAACAAGTTCATTATAAGATTCAACATAATTACATTTGTAAACGGCAACAATTTTGCAAAAGAGCAAAAATAATTATTTTACTTACTGCTCCAAATATATGAAGGTTGTGTTTAGGTATAGATGTATAGTTTAGTTATAACTTCAATAAAATACATCAGAGTTTGGTTGGCGTCCCGGAAGAAATGAGCCTGCGGAATTTCGGAACTTTATTCAGTAAGAGTTAAAATCGTAAAATGTTAGAACAGCTACTGCAACTATATTTTCCTGCACAGTTTCAAGATCATAGAGGACTATACTATAGCCCTGGCAACGCCGGGCTACTATTAGAAAATATTGCCTATATGAATTGAAGCGAGTTTTGACGAATGTCAAAGTATGGTATGTGAAGTCATTTCACATTCGGTACAATGTATCAGTATTCAAAAATTGTTTGTTCAAAAAATGTCCGAAGGTCGCTTTTTCAGTGTCGCTGGTCATTTATTGTCTTTCTTTAAATAATTATAATCAGTTTATAGAGGCATAATCTAAAACTGGAGGAATTTACAAATAACTGTAATACTTTTAGTATTACTCTTATGGAATGAATATTCCCAAAAAACTGAAAAATGTCTGCAAAAAAATGCAGTACTAACCGGTAAAATTAGTGAAACAAATAACCAATGAGTGATATGTACGCGACATGAAACTGCAGCAACACGAAGGAAATGAGTTGTTTATTCGATTATCGTATATGTTTCATATTAATTACACCTAATTTCTCTTTGTAACCTTATAACTCTACAATTGGCCATAATCAAAGTTTTTGTAACGATGCCATGAAAAAAATAATGTCTCTAAAGGTGAAATCCGGTGCTGGTACCGAAAATTTGTATTTTGCAGATTTGGATTTATTCATATTATACCAACATCTGCCTGTTATTTGACCTAACTTTCTGTTGTAAACGCCAAAAATCGGATTGTTTTGCCTATAAATGTGTTGCGGCACCCCTAAACCAAACTAATCAGTCACCGATTAGCAAAAATTGTACATTGATGTAAAAGTGTATCGGTGATTAATGACATTTATGTAATGTTGAAGGCATTATGATTATTTTTAAACTCTACATCATAAAATATTATATAAACTTACACCATAAATAACATTGTTTACATCCATTTTGGCCCAGTGGGTAAATGAAAAATTGATTTTAATAGGTGATTCTCATAAAACTATATAGGTTTTGGTAGTATTTATGTTACCATTTGATAGCACTTTGTGGGGTATTTATTATGTTATGATTTGTTTTGAAATTCAAATCCGGATTCCACCTTAAACTCCCAGAAAATAATTATAAACAGAAATCATTAAATTTCTTTTAAATTGTACGTATTTTTTTAACAAATAGTTTTCTCTGACGTGATTACCTAGTTTTGATAAGTTTCCTTCTTGTTTGTCACGTTGACAATGATGCGCCAGATTTCACCCAGGCGATGAAACGAATGCCTAACCGGCTTCCGGTGTATACCGCCGTCGCCGCAATTACGAATAAACACAAAGTATTAAAATTGAAAAGAAAAGAAAATCATAAATTCACATAAAGTTTTTAATGAACATCAACGTGGTTTGTTTGATTATTCCGTATAAAGCACATAACAATAAGGCGTGTCAATGCATGTATTTTTCATTTACTAGTCAACAAACCCCGAAACAACCTCCACATTAAGTAGAGTAGGAAACAGCCTCACTTTATTGTATTATATTTTAAGTACAAATGTAACAACCTTCACGTTAAGTAGAGTAGGAAACAGCCTCACTTTATTGTATTATATTTTAAGTACAAATGTAACAACCTTCACGTTTCATCAAATACTACAGAACAAAACAGTTGAATTTTCCACCAATATGTTAGAGTCTAGTGACACGTGTTCTTTGGTTATTTGTTTTGTAGCAGAGGAAGAACACTGATGTGCCTCGTTTTCTGAATAATCTTTTTTGTAACGTTCTTACTAAAAGTATAGATACATTTGTACCACTTACTTGAGCGTTCACTTTAATATTGTATACATTGACTGGAACTAAAAAACACATAAAACTGTTGCCTAATTTATGAACTATTCACAGTTGTCACCTTTTGTTTGGACTGCATCTTGAAGACTATTAACATGATCCTTAGAAGTGCATAAAGTAATCGGGAACATTGATATAACGCCATACTAGGCCTTGCTATATCTATATATTAGTAAATATTGTTAAATTTTCTGCCCTGAATGTCAGTCACAAATATTGACAGGAATTTATTCTTACAAAATACAGAAGACATTTTAGTGATACATTTGTATTTACTCTTCTTCAAAGAATAATTACTTCCACACAAGTACACTTCTGTATGGTTATAAATTTAGATAATACGACTGTTTATACTTTCTCAGTACCTTGTCTCAAAAGATGTGTAAGGGGGAAATACCTTCATCTCTTGCTAGGTGTCTAACAGTCTGCATGTGACAATGACCTTCAAGGTTTGGAGCCGGTACATGCGTACGTCACTTTATCTCCACGTGCTGAATAGCTGTTCCATTTTATTCTAAAATACTTAAATGTATAACAGAGTTACATTCTGAACAGGAAATTTATTCCCTTCAGTACTTCGGACAAGAAAACTCAATAAAGGAGGGGGATATATTGTGCTCTATCACTGTATTAAGTATCAAGTAATTCTCTTCAATACTTTAGCAGTTATGTTCCGGACAAGAAATTCAAGAAAGGCAGATCATTAAAAAATCAGGCAATATAGGGTTATGGTTCTTAGGCACTGCACTTTCCCGAAGTGTCTTCTCTCATTGTATGCAATTTTAAGGAATTTTCTTCAGTACTTAGTAGAGTAATGCTCCGGAAAAGAACATGCAGCAAAGGGGATAATTAAGCAAATAGGCAAAGTAGAGTTTTTGTTCTTATGCACTGCACTTCCCCTTATTGTGCCCCTTATCATGGTATGAAATTTAAAGTACATGTAATTCCCTTTAATACTTTTGGAGTAATGTTCCGGACAGAAATATGGGGACGGGTGGACAGAGGAGTTGATTTCTGTATGCCACCCGAAGTTCGTTCGGGGGTACATGTATAAAATACATATATTAGTAGCAAAGGATCCTCGTCTTTTCGGATCCTCTTTATTTACTGTATACATTTGGCGAAAAAGGTTACCGTGGTTGAAGTCAAATTTACATTTCTCGTTCAAATCAAATTTGAAAATCTTGCTAATAGTTTACCTAACAAAGGTTCCTTGGAAGGACCAGTACTAGATCTCTGTCTTCTGTAACAAACTGCCAACTTTCCAACATATAGTTACATGATCAGTAGAAAGGGGTCGAACCTATGACTCTCAATGAGAGGTTACACAGCGATTTCAATGTGGTTATTGTTATGTTATTTTGTCATTTGTGGACCGACTCTTATATTTCAAAGTTTGCTATAATACTTGAAAAGTATTCTATCAATCGATGTGCAACTATTACACTTTATTGAAAAATATTATTACAATTCCGTCGACAACGTACATAAAAACGCCAGAAACTTCATTTTTTTTGCTCCACGAATTTTGGCATTCCAGAAAATAACAAAACAAAAGTAGACGGTGAAAGTTTTTAAAATTTTAACAATTTACTATTTTTGATACAATGTATCTGAAACTGAATAATTGAATAAAAATGGAATGTGTTGGGCTTAGATTTTAGGGGTCTACTACCTTAAATTGTTATGATTACTGTATTCAGTTCTGAAGAAACGATCATTTTGTTAGGGACTCTGATCACATTCCATCTCATAATCTACTTCTTATCATTTCATAAATATTTTGTGAGATCTCATTGTTTGTATATAATTCAGTAAAACAACAAACAAAACTATGCAAAAGAAATCCACCGATACTATCAATATATTTAGGACTAGTGAAGAAATGTAGGTGTTCGAGTGTAAACATACTTACATCATGGGCCATAACTTTCTAAGTAATAATTTGATCAATTTCATAATATGTGCAGATTTTACTAGGATTATCGAAGTGTAATCAAAGATAAATATTGCAATTTTTATTAAATCAGGGGTTATAACTCTGTTAGTATTGATCCAATCAAGCTAATAATCAAATTCTTCCGTCATACACATTCTGTGTAGATATGATTAGGAGTCGTGAAATGTAGGTGCTTAAATGTAAATAAATTACCTAATTTAATGTTGACAGTCTATGGAGGACGGACATCAGGCGATCACAATAGCTTACCTTGAGCACCCTTCCTGAATATTCGTCTCCTTGCTTTCCCATGTTTCCCTTCATGTTTCAATTCCACTTTCTTTGATACATTTCTGTTTTTTAAGTTTCATATAACGTTCATTTTTGCACTTACATGTTACAATACAAATTCAATTTTAAATTTTTACATTGGGAATCAGGAATGTACGTTCTACTTGAATTGTATAAAGACTAAAATCTATTTATTGTGACCAGACATTTTAGCTTTGACCAGTCATTCATTCACATTCTAAAACACACACATTTCATCTGTTACATCTCTATAATTTAAAGTCAGACCATTACATACATGTACTTGTTCACACAGATTTCCTGGTACATTCACAATGCGTGTCAGCGCCACAATGACTGACACAGAACAAGAGCATCGATAAAACCACTGGATGCCTAGAAATCGACATTTTCGGATGAAAAACATACAAGTTCTGCTTTTGCAAATGAAAACTTAACAAGTTTCAATTCGCTTATGTTCCGGGCACGCATATCACATACAGGGAAGTAATTAAAAAATTTGGTGAGCTAGAGTTGTGGTTCTTATTCACTGCACTTCTACTAATTTATGTAGTA
>JAUMHA010087190.1:8276-18365 GCA_032359765.1 Saxidomus gigantea
AGAAAACTTAACCGAGATTATGTGGAACTAACTGACAGGGTTTGGCTGTATCCTTGCCTAAGGAGAATAAATTTCAAATTGCATGTTATTTCAACGGCCAAAATTACTTGATAGAACGGACATTAGTATGCTGTGTCATAAATTAGTCAACATAGTTTGTGCAGATATGTGTATATGAATATGTATGACCATGCAAGGTTAACACCTAATCTTCTCAATGGTTTTTGATAAAACGTCACAAGAAGCATTATTATGAAGTCTTCCTATGTGTTTTCTGATTTGGGCTCAATAGGTCAAAGGTCCGGGTCACAGGGGCCTGTTGATAGAAAGTTTTGTCTATGATTTATCTCCTAAACCTTTTACTGGATTTTAATAAATCTTGACATTAAGCATCGCAACAGTATGATGTATAGTTGTGCATATAATGATTTTGGATCACTGCAGGTCAATGGCCAATGTCACATGGACCCGCTTATAGCGTGAAATATCGCACTAACGACATACATAGTTTGAAGGTAACACCATAACTATTATGTTGATGGATATGAGCTATTTAAATCTAGAATTATAAACCATTAACGAAGACTGAAAACGCAAGAGTATTTTAACCTGACGTGATGACCAAATTACTTGGATAACATTAAACATACTTAGGCTTTTCCCAACATCTCATTTTCACGGAGCATCTGATACATTAATGCTTCTTTTAAAACCAAAAAGTATACAAACTAACACATGGTTTCCCGCGTAAAGTCCAACACAACATTGCGGTTTAGACATAGTTATATTATACTGAATGTAAATTGTCTGTTAACAAGACATATTTTTTCACTGATTTGGAAAATGCAATCTGCAGAACTGTTACCACTTTTTAACAAGACATATCTTTGACTGCGTTTGACAAGGCAATATGCAAAACTTTACCCGTCCCTCTGGTGCATACGTTCCTTACGGATGAGAACTTGTGATCAAAACCGAAGTATCATAGTCATGATACAGAGCAGCATGTCGAACAAGCAAGTTCTCACTGGGATGACTTTATATAATAAGATAATGCGTAACTATAACTGTCGCCATAGGCGCCTTGTATACCCCCAAGTATATATTTGTACCTCTTTTTCATGAACCATTTAGATGGTCACAATTCTCTTCACATCTTAGGAACTGTATTGAAAGTATTTGTTTGTTTAAAAAGTTATGAGTTGTTAGGGATATTGCAATGTCTAGAAAAGATAATCAAAATATGAGTGAGGAGTAAATGACACAAACTGTTACATATATGTACTTCATATGGTATTAGGTTAAATACCTCTTTCTTAGTTTAGAAGCAAAGGTATCTCACCATCTTTCTGTCAGTGTTGCATATAGTCTGGTAACAGTTTTACAGCGAGCTATCAGTGACATGACATTTTGAATTAAATTTCACTATTCCGTATAATTATGGAAATGTATGAGTGTTCTAGTGGATGCCAACTGTATGATCTGTGTTAAGTCTCGATCTGTTGTGTTTCCTCATACAATCAGTTTCGAATGAAAAGCTCATACAGTGCTGATAACTAAACACAGCACTCCCAGGGTCAATTATGTTTAAAATCCCTTAGGGCGGGGCCGATTAACACCCCGGGGCAGTATGTGCACAAACTTGTCATGGTTTCACACCAAGAACAATTAGCAGAGGACCACTAGAAGATATTAATCAATATAAGTAAGCTCTGGGTCTGGAGTTTCGGATATGATGATTTTCAAAGATGTTTTCTATTTTTAGCTCTTGTGGACATTTTTTCAGTCAACCGGAACCATATGAATAAAATTAAGAGAACTTTATATCAGGATGCTTCTTGCAAGGTTTGAGGATATTCCATGAAGTGGTGTATAAGAAGAAAACACTTGAAGCAAATATGAACGATATTCGTTAATGGTAAAGCTCACCGTGAACCGGCGGCTACGCAAATGTTTACTTTATAGCTAAGATATTAGATGTATAGCATTGTCTTGTAGAACTCTACCAGGTTTGTTCAAATTATGCCCAAGTTGTCAGAACTGACCACACCCAGAGGTCACCGGTTTTCATATAAACTTATAAAAGAAAAAAAGAAAAAAACTTTCTCCTTCTCCGAAATCAACAGACATAGAGCTTAGATATTTGGTGTGTAGCAATGTCTAGTAGACCTCCACCAAGGGTGCTCAAATATTGTCCCTGATTTCAATATTGGCCCAGTCCGGGGGTCACTGGTTTTCATTTAGGGAAAACCACATAGAAATCTTCTTCACTGAAACCACATGGTCTAGAGGTTAGATATTTGGTGTGTAACATTGTCTTGTAGATCTCTACCAAATTTGTTTAAATCAGGCCCCTTGGTTAAAACTGAGCACACACAAGGGGGTCACTGGTTTCCAATAAGACTTAAAGGAATAACTTTAAAAATCTTCTTCTCCAAAACCACAAGGACTACAGTGTATATATCTATTTAGTAAGTAACATTGTCTAGTGGACTTCTACCAAGTTTGTTACAATCATGCCCCAGGGTACAAAAATGACCCTACTAAGGAGTCTCTTTTACACAGACTTAGATAGGAAAACCTTTAAAAATCTTCCTCTGCAAAACCACAAAGTCTGGAGCTTAGATATTAGGAATGTAACTAGTGGACCTTCACCAACATTGTTCAAATCATGCTCATGTGGTCACAATTTACTACGCCATGGGGGTCTGAATCTGTGTGGCCCAGTGCATAAATCATTTTCCAGTATTGCTCTTTGTTGTTTAGGTTGTTTATACTCACGACCGGCCGTGGGATTTCTCCCCTGGTGAACTTGCCATAACCCTAGTATGACTCCCATAAATGCTGGTTCCTAACAACATTTGAAAATTTAGGGAGTTTTGTTTTACCTGACTGCAATATCCAGCCAGTTGTTTCCATTAATTATAATTATCTATCCAAATTGTGTAAAATGCCAGTAGCCAAAATATAGGTGTGCGAGCTTGCAGACCAGGCACGCGATGTCAGCGTACATTGGTGCTTGAACCACCGTGCCTCATTTCTTTAGTTGATGTTATAACCCAGAAAAAGAGAGAGTTTTTCTTTGTTTTGTAAATACATCGCGCAGTCAAAAGGTGCAAAATGAAGTTACATGTATTTATAAAAAGACGGCCAAGTAATCAATGTACAGTTTGATATATCAGTTGACTTATTAAAAGTCTTACTTAACATAGCTTGAAATGCCTGTATATAATAGATTTGACATCTACATGTACTCGCAAGGACAGGCGCTTCCTTGTTTCTTATTACGCTTATCGCGATCCATTGCACAATAGTATGGCAGATTACAAGTGTTTTGCCTATTGGACTGCAGTTATTACTTGGAGATCTGCTAACACTGTTATGTAAAAAAATGTGTCCATAAAAATACTTTAAAATTGACAGCATTTTTTAAACACATAGACCCTAAAGAAGCTTGAAACCGAAGCATAGCACTGTGCTACAATAGCCCCTTGTTGCAAATTCGCTTTGTAAGAACTTTGTGAGAATAGATATAAAAATGGGAGTTTACATCCTATATCGTGGGGTTAGCGCATGAATGTTGTATCTCATATACAATAAAGAAGGAGATACAACGTTTATGCGCTTACCCCACGATATGGGGTTATATTCGTGGTGATTCCCCTCATCTCAGGCGCAGAGGATCAAAACCATCTTAGCACTTAAGCCGATCATGTATTCAATATACTAGATCAGTATATTGGTCCCGTGTTAATCTTTGTTTGAAGCAAAACTTCAGTGTCTTAGTCCAAAGTTGGGTCATAATGTAATACAGAAAAAACAATTACATTTCAATTTAACATGTCTTAAAATCTTCATAAGCTTTTGTCATATTGTTAAGCCTTGGTGAAATCTTCGGGACGGGAACTGAGTCATCTGGTACAAAAATCAAAGATGATCGCAGCGTTTGATTTTCAGAAAAAAATATTGGACGCTTTTATTGGGCTCATTATTTCCTAAATACTAGGACCGTTTGACTTTTAGAGAAAAAAAAACATTGACGGTTGATGGTACTTATCTTTTCCAAAAAACTAGGACGCATTTGACTTTTAGTAGAAACATTAACGGTTTATGGAACTTATATTGTCCTTTATTCTAGGTAAAACGTTTGGGAAAGTTATGAATAAACCATTTTCAGCTTTTCAATTTTTGGTGTGACTATTCGTTACTAATAGTATTGCCTTAGGAACTGTTTTAAGTTCTTATATTGCAAAGAATAGTGAAAACTCTTTAGTGTAATACTTCACATTCACGGATGAACATTCTACGTATGTATTCATTTAGGAAGGAATTTCAGCCGTGACATTTAAACCGGAGTTATAGGCTTGTTATAATTATTTAGGCAAATATGTCTGAAGTTAGGGCAACTAAGTCCAACGAATACAATTCTACTTCATATTTTAAAGGTAGTGTAATAACATCAAACCATATTAAATCAAAAAGTGTATAGTTGTGTAGGTCTATATAAAACCGTGAGACACTTATGTTTCATCCTAGTTTTCAAATCACAAATGTTTATTAAAATTTCAAGTTACAGTTATTTTCAAATGTACTAAAGCCGCATTTGATTTATACACATTACTTTCTTTAATTAAAGATTAGAAAATGTTTAGATAAAAAAATGAGACTCTTAAATATCGATAAGTCCGTGATATACATAAACTGTTCCAATGTTAACCTGCTATTTTCTGATTTTAATTTTAGGGATGATATTTGTGTAAATATCTATTTTAAGATTAGCAGTTATAAGATTGCTGACAATGATACAAATGCTCAAAACATGTAAAAATAATAAAACTACACTCCTGTATTATAACTGTAACAATAATTTAATTTATCAAGCAAATTGTGTATGCATATAATAATAAAAATAGAAATCACATTTTGCAAAGGCCAAATGGTCTTTTGAGCTTCAAGCAACTATGGTGTCAATTTTCAATTATAAACATGAAACAGGCAACACAAAATTAATGAACTACTCATCGACTGTTCTTTTCCTTCGTTTTATGATTTTTTGAAGATTAAAGAAGAAACAGATACCAAAAAAGATCAAGGAAAACTGTTCAACTATACGTTTTACAGTAAATAACAGATTCTTCCCTCTACTAAACGGATGCAAGTCCATCCCCCGGACCTATAGCCATTGTATTGCAGTAAATTACTTGCTACTAATTGTCGTACGCTTATCCTCCAAATAAGTTTTTTATCACGTCTCAGGTTATCACAGCTTTGGAATCGCTGTTAGTATCCCATTTTCCTACAAATGATCAGTATTCGTGCAAAACATAAATTTATGATGAAAATTCCAGAACTATTAATGGAATTGCCGAGTTACTTTATGCGTTTATAATCAAATGAGAACACAACTACTTCAACCTTGGTCTTTATGTGGAAAACTATAGATTCTTGGACAACTATCAGAACGATCATGGCCTATCCTAAGAAGTCAACATATGCTTTTGCTTCTTTCCCTGACTTCTCATCGACAGCTTTAACTTCAAGCTCTGTACCACTGAACGTCATAGAAACTATAACACCTCTTCCTGGTGATCGCTCCGGCTCTGGTAAGTCAAGTGTAATTTTGCCAATGAGAGTACATTCATCGGTGTACCTGGGATTTGTCAAGGTTGAAGCAAACACAGGAAATCCTATCTCACACTGATAATTATGAGCTGTTGTATAACGCCTGGCTACTTGTTTTTCGCCACATTTTACAATTTGACCCCTTTCAACATGTTTGTCAAAAACCATACATTTCACTCCTACAGCGGTAACTACTTTATAGTGCTCTGGGTCAATGCCTTCCTTGAATTTCTCAATGCTTCTTACACCATAAGTGTATTTCAGTACTCGCTCAGTTATTGATACTGGACTGTGACCATACACTAACGCTCCTCTCAAGATCGTAGATGACGCTCCAAATGGAATGACAATGTTTATTTCAGGAAATTCGTTTTTAACAGCATACTGTAGCATAGGCGACTCCGAGTATCCACCGACCATCAAAATTGCATTTATTTTTTTTCCATTTTCATTCCCAAGCAACACTTTTATATGGTCGACTGTTTTCTGTATCGAATTATCGAAAAGGCCTTTAAAAATGCTTGCTGAAAATTTGATTTTGTCTCCTCCAAAGTCAATATCATCTGCATATCTTGAAGCGGCTATCGCATCCTCCAGTTTCCTTTTTGTACATTTCTCGAACGTCTTGCTGAATGTCAATGGAAATTTCATATTCACTCGAGCACTCTTCTCCGGTGTAATTGCTCGCTTTTTTACTTCAAAGTCACGCCAAAGATCTAACCAGTCTTCTGTTTCAGACTTTTTGAAAGTGTCGTAGATTTCTCGTTTCCCTACCACATCAATTAGCAGGTTTTCAAAAGCCATGTCTACCAGAATTCCGCCCCAACCACCTCCACTTGATACCTGGATCTCCCTTACAGCATTAGCACTGACCACTTCGTGAACAGTAATGTCAATTGTTCCACCTGATGCAAAAAATGTGTCATTGAAAGATCGTATTCAACATGAAATGATGTATGATTTGTTTTGATCCGCTTTCGTTTTGCGAAATGTTTCGATCTCTTTCAGTTTCTTTCTGTCGTAATTTTTTTGTTTTTGCAACGAAATATTTCTGTTGTTCCGTATGGCGTTTCTTGGAATGGTTAATTACTGAAACATGCTATAATTATAGAAACTAGTTACATGTGCAATTTTTATGGATTTAAAAGATGAACAATAGATAAATTAATTCATTTTGACTATTACTAAACATGTCGCATATGATACAAACAGGCACGCTATAATTATGTATGATTTTTGTACATGCTTATGCATTTTCATATTTTGCGTAGGTCCTCACCGTGACATTTTCTCTGAGCCTGAGATTATGATGTAGTTATACGATAGAAAAGCATCTCTTTATTTGCCAACGATCATTTTAAAATAGTGTGTTCTACAATTGTTCCAAGTTTATATTTTTCCAAAATACGTCAACCCTGTGGTAAAAACCTCTTAAAAATTTAAACCACCCTGCAAACAGCCTAGCAAAGGGTTTTCAACATCCGACGATTTTGTCATTTCAAACGGTTAATCGGTTAACCGGTTAGTGAAATAACCGGTTATTGACATCCCTAGTTTTCATAGACGTCTTTGATTACAAATTTCACTGTAATAACGATTGTTTTTTTACTTTCTTCTCATACTATGCCTATGATGTGTCATTTTAACTTCGATTTACAATAGACCTACATTGCCTTAGTACCTTAGAGCCAGGTCTACACGCGATTAATGTTTTGCCGAGTTCGTCATCAATTAGAAAGGAAATATGTGTGATCCCTATCGTGTTCATGCTCTTTCTCTTTCTAGATCATGCAGTCCAATTTGCTGAGTTGTTTATGAGATTAAATTCATCAACCATTTTTAAAAGCTGGTATAAATCGTGTTTTTCGCACAGACGCACATTATATGCTTCAGAGTAAAGAATTTGAAATGAAATTTCCGTTATTTTGACTTTCACATAAGAAATCTTTTTCCGCAGAGAAAAAAAGAATTGGCACACCCTCATCACATGGGTAACAATTCTGTGAAGTTATATCAAAATATCTCCATGTATGTGTAAGAAACAGACCGGAAACGAAATTCAATGTAGTCGTGTTTTAGGCCTAAGTGTGACCTTGATATTATAAGCGCAAACTTATATTCTCTAAACCGGTCATATGACCGGTATGACTAATACAACGCTTAAAAAGGCTCATTTGTATAGTGGAATATTCTCCTACATCAATTAAAACGAGTTGTTCATTTTTCATTCATAGTGTAAACATTTGAATTACTGTTGAACCTAAACATTTTCACAGCAAAATTGTACAGCAGGCAGGTTTAATTCTCTATTCAAACACGAGAAATGTGCATGTCAATTACAAGTGTACGACCTCTTATGACGTCTGTTTTCGAAGTAAGTAACTGAAAATGCGAATATTCCACTGAACCTACTGCCAACACAGAATACATGGGGAATCAACATTTATTGAAAATTATTAAGGTATAATCGGTAAGTGGCACAGTTACCGGGGGTGGTCCAGTTACCCGAATTTACCCGAATACTAGAAATTAACTATTTGTACCATAGTTTACTAAATATTAATCTAAAAGGCAGCTTAATTCAAAACAGTAGGTATGTTTATTCTTCTCTGGAAATTAAATAAATGATGATTGAAAAGCAAAACGTACCACCGGCATCAAGAATCATGTATGCAGTACCGACAGACATCTTTGCTATGGAAATATGTCCACCAGATACAGCTGTTTCCATTGACAAGTGACGACAAAATATTGATGCAGCTTCCGGCTCTAGTGCAATGGTCAGGTTGCCTGTCGAAAGTCCAGCCTGTAAAAGAAAAAATGCAGCCTTTTATGCAGTTACTTTTATTGTATTCATTTTACGGTCTTATATTTTCAACAGAAATAGTACAAATGAAACATAATGTTTATTTCTTAAAAGCATTATTTATCAACCGTACACTAAACCTGAATTCATTTTTGAAAATCAGAATAAATGAATTTGCCATGTTTGCTTTTGACGCGACAAGTGAACGGAAATGTCCGAGGTAACGGGGTTGTGCAACATAAACAAGAAATATGAGCATGAGTTTTGTTAATTTTCTTTAAAGTTACTTTAATAAAGAACTTTCAAAACTCGGTTTTGAAAGCTACCAGTAGAATTTTTGAGACTGCCGTTTGCATAAATTGTCGAAACAACATTCTCAAAATTGTAGTCTCTAGAACGTTTATTAGCTCGATTTTCCCTAACTTAATAATGAGTTAAAATTGTATAATTGTATAAACACTCAATATTTGTAGTTTCTAGAATGGCGTAGGGTCATTTTAGCGTGGTTGCTCTGATCTTTGGACACCAAACATAATAATAACTGATTTTTGGTATTTGCTACAACCCTACACACACTAATCAAAAACAGATAGCACATTTCCTTCTTATGCCGTGTACCTTTGTTGCTTTAGCAGCAGTTTTTTACTAAATCTGGTGATAAAAACGATATATATGTACATGTATGTTAAATGTCTCATAACACGAACCAAAGCCTGCCCTCCAAATCAAAACATCCAAGAAAACTGCCTTTGTATTTGTATAAAGAGATCTCTTTTCAGAAATCCCTGTTGTATAAAATGCCATATTATACCATTAATGCAGCCTCTCTCATAAACTGTTTAGAAGCATCTGTCCAGATCGCAGGGACTGTAAGAACCCAGTGGATGTCTTTTGTCTCAAGAGGTGACGTTAGTCTGCCATCGACCATCTTCATCATATCTTCAACCAGATATTTTATAGCCAGACCAAATACATTTAAAGCATTCAGGGACTTCCCCATTTCATCTTCTAAAGTCATTTTTCGATTCAACTTCTGCAAAAATATTAAAAGCAAATTTTGAATTAGACTAGAATTCTTAAAAATATGTCATTAATGTTTACAATCTATACATGGATCGGGAAATTAAATAAATGTCGGTAAAACTTTTGCTAGACAGTTTTGAGATTGCGGTATGCAATACATGTAGAGCTGTTCATGTCACCTACGAGTCACATTGTGCTATCCCGCACATAGTTTCTTTCAAAGTGAGCATATCTAGATGAAATGTAAAGTCTTTGGAGGATAAATGATGGCGTGAGGTATTATAGTGAAATTATCAACCACTTTGAATAAATGTACTTATCATATCGAACACATACATCTCCAAGTTTCTTGTTAAGCATCATCTTAAATCTCTTGAAGTAATAATAGCTCTCATGTTCTCCTGCGTCCGCTAGTTCTCTGTATCTGTTTTCTGCTTCGTATCCAAACGCCTCGAGTGTCTTTCCGTCTCGCTGTATCAACAAACATGTAGGGGCTTTCTCTGTGGTAAGAGTTCCTGAACCAGAGTACCACTGTTTCACAAACCCTTTTGTAGGATCAGTCTGAAACTCGTAAAGAAAAGAACATGCCCATCCAGAATTTGTTGTCCCGAAGTCAATAGCCCCAACGAGAAAGTTCC
>JAUMHA010087412.1:0-18364 GCA_032359765.1 Saxidomus gigantea
CATGATAAAGTTCAAACTGGCGCTAATCATCAAGAAATGTTCATAATAACAATTGAAATTAAAGTTAACTATAATGGTTGAACGACATAATTGTGATTTTATTTTGAACCGCCACATACGTTTTGAGAAAACAGCATGGACATTTCCAACATGTTGCTTTGCGAAAACAACATATTTTTTAAAACTTCGAACAAGGGAACGAAACATGTGGAGCTGGTACGTATACTTACCAAGGAAACGGTATATTCTCATCCCAAACTGATATGTGAAATCTTATGAAAGGCCAAACCTGTCTTAACCAGCGTATACGTTTTATTTCGCTACAGATGTCCAAAGGGTATCACGGATTTGTAACTAAGAAAATAAATCGGAAAAGTATGGAATGATACAGATAACAACATTGGAATATTTCGATTATTTCGGACAGGCAATTACTCAGATCTTGTTTACAGTTTTTGATAAAAAAAATATGTTGTGAAGGAAGGAAATGAAATAAGCGGTTCCGGAGTGGTCTAAGGCGTTTACTTAGCATTACGAGGTGATTTCACCATACAGTACTGTTTCTGCCTTTTAATAATCTTATAAAAACTGAACTAATGTTGTATTCTAATTATCGTATTTTTTTCCAGGGGCGGTAAATGAAACCGACCACCTGTTTAGTGACTTCATTCCCGCTAATCACACCATCCACGGCCCGGTCAATCTGTATCCTACAGAAATGCCTGGACATCCAGCTGGACACAACTTTTGCGCAATGAATCGAAGAGGAATGTCGGATGATTGTACATTTGATTTCAGGTAAGAGAAAACTCTCAATAGTTTTCTATATGTGACGAATGTGTTGTTCTTAAACTGATAATCTATTTTTTAGTTGACCTTACAACCTACTTTAGCAGTATCAGTCAGTTATAATCACACGAGCTTTCGTTAATAGTCATTCACTGTCTTTTGATTAAATATCATTGAGCTTAGTATTGTTCATCTGTCCGTCTGTCCGCTCCCACTCAAGTATTAGTATTGTGGTTAAAATGGTCTTATGGGGTTAAAATATATCAAAACAATGAGTTGGGTTATCATCGGTGCATTCTGGTCAGTTGATCTTTTATGATAGTGCCACAGACTGTAGATGTAAACACGTTATTGTACACGAATCGGGGAGATATATTGCTTTGGGTAACAAAAACATTCGCCTTGTTTTAGCATGCTTTAATGATGTACTAAGTATCTTGATCTTTAAACTACGACAATAACAGATCATGATGAAGATATATGATGTAACAAAGTAGAACTTCCGCAAGACTTTCGCAAAGAAATTTAGTTTATAAGCGAATGAAACAACAATCAACACTTTTAAGTACAAAACTGAACCATTATATCAATCTTGATTAATGCTTCCTGTAAAAACTACTAAATTCAAACATTTTTCTAAAAAGGTTCACTGGTTCTGAAGGAATTGCACGTGCTACAACAGATGCTGATGAAAGATATGCTGCACTGAGTGCCAATCTTCAGCCAAGTAAATGAACTTTGTGGATATATCATTTAAAGCTGCTCGCTCACGGTTTCCGGTGAAAGAAAATATTCAAAAATGATATACTGAAACATAGAATGTATGAGTAATGGCTAGAATCGGCAACATAAGTATTTAAGTCTAGGAATCTATTGAAAATGTTTGCAGGTTTGGTTTAACGGCACAGCTACACTATATGTTTACACTATTGGGACTTTCACGTTTTTAATGCTTTATAATACGGTAGCGTATCATTTCAAATATACAGACATACATGTTTTTAAAGAAATACGAATGAAAAAGGAAAACTATGTAAGATAACTGGATAGGGCTGTAATTAAAATTACATGTACTCTGCCCGCCAGTATTAGCATATGAATTCCAAGTTTGAAAAACTTCACTTTTCATCAAAGTATGAGAGCGAGCAGCTTTAATGTTATAGTACTCCGGTTTTACTATTTTCCATATGGCAACACGTATGGTTGTATTCTTAAAAACTAAGAGATGTTAGATTACAGTATCTTTCAGCAAGGTTTATTAACATACTTTTTATAAAAACCGAACTGTTATTATAACAAAACGGATATTTGAAAAAGAAACAAAACATACGGTAAGCTGATCCTACTCTCCTAACACTGAATGTAGACAGTGACGTAAACATTTGTTTATAAATGTTACATATCGATGTATCTAATTCGATAACACAGTTGATATATTTTGATACCGCCGTCAGTAGATGGGTTCCTTGTTACTGCACAAACGGTGCCGAATCCCGTCTTAGGTATTTTGTATTTTGTTTTCTAAAAACGATTTACTGTTAAACCTGCTTGTCGGGTTTCATTTTAGACCGAATATCACATGCAAAATTCATGGACGACAAATTCTTCATTACACAAACAAGTTCGCAATTAATAAAAGTAAAATATATAAAAAAGAAAAATGTGTTTACTAATTATACCTGATATTACTGACAACTTCCTCCAGGTAGATTTACGTTTTTACTAGTCTGTATTTGATTCTGTTTTAAGTTATATGTGTAAATATAAAAACTGGTATTTGTAACTTATATATGTATATGTGTGTTTTATACTGAATAAACATCAATGAATAAATAAATCACTCAAAGACATTTAAAATCCAAGTACAGCTAATTTTGAATTAAAGTTAAAAATCATATATTGGTGTAAAAATCGGGATTCGAACCTTAAGATGTTCAACTTCTGTTATTGCAGGGCGTTGCTGTTTAACCAATGCGCTATAGTTCGGTATTGGTGGAGATGCGTGAAATATACCTATTTATTCTTGTTTGAGTAAAATTGTAAACAAAAAAGTGACGTCACTGTCAAAATTCAGCGCAAGCATAACATTAGTAAAACCACGTATTGGTTTTTCTGATAACACTCAAGTTTGATGAGTTACCAATGATAGAATAACCTTAACATGAAATAATTACATAACAAATAGTAAATATGTTATGTATACTTGTTCACTCGTATTACAGTACGATCCTGTGGTTTATTAAATGTCCCGAGATCCAAGAAGAGCAAGTATGGGTACACGATTGGAACTACCACAACAATAACAGAATGCAGAACGGGCTCCCTTTCTGGAACTACCACATACACTTGCACGGCAACATCAAATGAGACCCAAGAGTGGTCACCTGCCGTCACAGCAACGTGTGATGGTAAGCCTTACAATAGATTATCATTTGTATGGAATAGGAAAAGGTATAAAAGTATCTAACAAATAGATTGCAGCGTGTTAACATATGCGCAAATGCAGATACAGAAAAAGGGCATGTTGTTGTACGAAAAGGTCATTGGCCATTTCCAAAATATTCGGGAAGGCTACTTACACGGGACATACTTAGCACCAAACATGAAAGAAATCAGATACACAAAAAACCATACAAAGACAAACGGTATCAATGCCATCAGACCAGAAGACAGAGTACATGCAAGTACTATCGTAATGGCGTATACCATAAACTATAAACTTTTCCAATCTAACTATAATACGCTGCTGTCACAAACGACAGAAACACACAAACCATTTACAATATTATGTTATGGGTAGCATGCGTATAATGCACAAGACATGGCAGAATTACCCGGGCTGTAAAATATGAATAAGTATATTCTAAACTATTTGACCAGTACGATAGACCTAATGTATTTTGAACATGTTTTATTATGAAACAAAGATTTAGTCAGTTAAATATAAATCTAGCAATAAACAAAATTATATCTTGGAAAAAAAACGTTGAGTAAAATGTATGTTCAGTAACTGTTACTGTAGTATTAAGTAAACTTTTTCTTCAGTGGCTGTAGTACAAAGCAAGCTGTATGTTCAGTGACAGAAGTACTTACATTATGAAAAATGTGCCTTAAACATACTCTACATCTAGAAAATTATATTTTAGAAACATAGTGTGTTCAATGAACGTACAATGATAAATGAATAAAAGTTTAAAGAACACCATATGGCGAAAAATGCCTTATTTTAATCAATATTGAGGCCCTTTGTTACTGTGATAAATCGCATCCACCCATTAATTGTACAACAACACCTTTACATAGACCATTGAATTGTTTACGGTACTGCAACATATTTTAAAACGCTGATTTTATCGATAATAACTGGAATGCATAGCGTGAACTATTCGGTTAAGTTAACATACTTCCGAATAATTTTGAGGTTATTTAGTTTGACATTAGTTAAAGGGCATGCCCCTTTAAAGGAAGGTTAAATGTCAATGAAAAGTGTAGCTATATTTACTATAGCATGAAAAAACATATTTTCAGTGACGACAGAATCTGCTGATATTGGCATGATAGTTGGCGTAGCTGTCGCAGTGGCAGTTGTCGTTCTTATTGCTATAGCTGTTGCTATATTAGCTGTCAGAAAGAGGAGGAGGAAACAGTAAGTCATACAATTGATTTCATTCTTCCTTGAACTAGTAATGTAACTGTTACTGTTATTTTTTTAATAGTTATGTGATTGATATAAATAGTACTTGTTATCTATTAAACGCGTTGATAAAATTACAATGCAATAATTTTGGCATGTTTAATCACGTTACTTAAGTATAATACATGCAGATATAACTTTTTTTTATATATTTACATAATCTGTGGAACTATTTAAAAGTCAAGGTAATTCGGTATTTTATGAATAGATTCCGAAATTAAGATTGTAGTTCAGTAATAATTGTAAAAATGTATGTATATTTTGAGTGGAGGAAAGTGTTTTCTTGTCAAATGTGATTAATTTGCTTTTTAGTAAACGTTGCTTTTGTTTTCGGTGTATGGGCATGAAATATTTATTTGTTTAACATCACATGTTTCCTAACTATGTTGTTATCATTTAAGGAAATAATTCAAAGACGTTTAGAGGAAAAAATAATTGCTTAACTTACATGTACAGACGCAAGGCAATGGTGTCAGAAAGTGACTGATAGCCAGACATCTCTGTCACTAAATATGTTTCAATTCTGTTTCTTTTCATCTCCTTCTTTCACCTGCAAATTTAAAGTGTTTTTGTATAATTTAAGTTCATTTGTACATGTACCTATAATATATAAAAAACATGTGACTAACATTTCATTTTTACAGCTTTTAGCTTAAGCCTGCACACTGAATACTAACATGCTAGAATATGTAAAGATTTGATATCTTAGTTAGAGATTTACAGAGTTTCAGTTTCTTGGAAAGCTTGTTTTAGAATTATCTAGGTAAGATTTAAGAGTCATTGAAGGTATATTTTGCACGTTTTTGCTTGAAAAGAAACTAGCTGTAGCTTTAGATTTAAAACTTTTTTAGTCGTCGGCAATTTCTTTTATAATTTTTCAATTTTAAGTTGAAAGATTTTGAATGGCCAAAGTAAAGTAATTCATAATTGCTAGAAACTTTTTTAAATTATTCAATCACTCCATATCACAAAAATACAATTAAACCATGGGTCTATCCAACCTTTTACACAAAATAAATCTTAACGTACCCTGTACCGAAGATGAAATATTTGTGAATACATCGAATGTGGAAGTTAAGCTACTCTTAACAATTTTAATGTGTTATTAAACTCCCGATAGAAATGATTGTTTTGAAAAGAAATACGACCTGGATAGGACTGCGGTTCAATGTGCATGTACCCCACCCGCCCGATGTAGCATATGAATTACACACTATCCTGTGGTAACGTTATTGACTGCTATCTAGACATATTAATATTTACCATTTTATCATGATAGTTTATGTATATCTTTTTCATTCATTATTCTTTAAAAAATCATAAATAATGAAGGGTCACCGTGCTTGAATTGTCTCTTTATACAGTCGTTTTTGGACCTGGCGTATTAATGCGATTTCCTGGAGTAGCTGGGGTCTTCATGTCATTGTTTGCCCCCTAGTTTAAATAGATTTCATCAAGCTATGAACATCATACAAAAAAGAACAATACATTCTTCGCTCCTTTTGCTATGAATTCGGAAAGTGTATGATCTCTTTTGTCAACTTTTACTATTGCAAAAGTAACCGTTAGTGCTCTCTTGCCGAACATGCACCCCACACTCCGTACAGAAGGTTTTTAAATTCGGTTGTAAAGAGCGGCTTGAGAACGCCACATTAGAAGGAATGAATACATTGAAATTCACCACTAATTCAACAGTAACATACATTGCAAAATGCCTGTAATGTAGATGCATGTTCGGGAATAGGTGACTTGCTCTGCAATCATTTTAGCGCTGTTCGAGGGCTACAGCTTTCCATTGACAAACTGTAAAGCTGACAGGCCGTTTAAGAGTCCATCTCTTTGCTTTGGTAAATTCCGTTTACATTAATTTACTTAATTGCAAAATTCGTATTTCAAAGTAACTTTAAAGTTGCATATGTTGATAGGGAACAGTATATTAATTAAAATATGCCACATTTTATTCCAGAAATATAATCTTATACAGTTAATGGATCTAGCGAAACACTACCTCGTCAACATCTTAGATTGACTTAATAGCTGGTTTCTCGGTAATATAATATATCAGTATTATACAATTTATACTGATAATTTAGTCTCTATAATCTGATTAAAACCATCCAATTAAAAACGCTACACCATGAGGCATCAGGAAGATCGCATGTTTTAGTCAGCTTGCACGTACATTTTGTATTTATTTTGAAATTAACTATTTTTCTCTAGCACCAGGTTAGATTTGGTTAAGGAATAAAAAACGAATTCAATTATTCTTAATTCAAAGTTTAACCACCCTTTCGCTTGATCCAGCCTGGATATGTATGTAATGTATCAACACTTTGGTGATCTGAAATCAAAAGAGATAACTGAAATGTTTCGCGAAAAGTATAATTCTGTACTCGATAAATTATCAATGTTTTGTTTTTTTAATTTCTACTTTAAACTGTAAATAATAATGAATCTTTCTTCGAGTTTTGTGGTACAAAGCCGTACATTTGTGTTGTAGCCTTTCAATTAATTCTCCAATACATTGTCATCACGTTTGTCTCCCTTTGACTTCAGATCATCAGTACTATCATATACAGTATATAAGTAGGGTTTAGAGAATAGCAATATAAGTTTGGAATTTAGGCATGTGTGATATTGCCAGGGGATTTCGCCGTTTCTGGGTTTTGATGACAGTTTAAGCCAGAAAAATATTACTTACATACCCGTTTTTGTCGGATATCACCGTCTCCAGAGCTGCTTACCCAGTAATTCCTGTTGGTATATGTCGCCGATACATTGTGCGACTGATTATTTGGCAATATGCATTTCAAATATATTTCAGAAGCTGAGATTTAATTGGCACGATACGACCTTGCAAGGTTAATGAGTTAGAATTATGAAAGCACACGTCGTTTTATTTGGAAAACTCAAATTCAAAAGTTCTATACCGACAATGTCTCTGACAGAATATTTTCTAAATTTCATAAGTTGGCTTATTAATACTTCTGTAAAAAAAAGAATTCAAACTATTGATCTGTCTTAAATTAACCTTTATCCCTCCACTTATCCATAAAATGAATTTCAATAAACAATTTATGTAGTAGAAATATACTTATATAACACCATATTTGTGTGGCATGATATAGGCATGATGTTGATTTGCATGCTTTTAGATAGCAATTACTCTAGATTTGCATTACATGCTATTCGTATATACACTCCACTCAGCATTCAGAAGATTACCAAACCTTTGCTTACATAGGGAGATACTAACATTTTATTTCTAGAGAACGGAAGAGGTCTGGAGAAGCGAAGACAAAAGACGAAGCAGTGGCCATGAAAACAGCAGTGTAAGTTGCTGCAGATCAAGTTGTATCCAGAACAAGAGAAAAGTGATGGAAAGCGTGTGAATCAACATCATGAATATATTGCCTTGTGAATAAGAACAAAAAGTTGCACAATGCATGTTTTGTACTTGTATTTGTTCGATGTAGTATGTGTTGAATGTATTGAGACGTTTTGCTTAGTTTATACCCATCATTGCTGTCATTCATTGTAAACGTATGTTGAATGTATAATTTTAATTTTTCAGCATATTTGTATATATTTGTTTAATTTCCTCACACATTGTATAGTGTATGACTAAATAACCCGTTTCGTAGCCATCAAACATGAGTGTGTTTCATGCACTGTCTGTAATTACAGTCTTTTATGTTGTATGTTGATTGTCTGAACTTATCTATGTTTTGCATTTTGCATTTTGTATGATAGTTAATGGTAAAGAGCAAATATCACCGTTACTGCCTAGGTAACATTGCAATGAAATATGTATTGCATGCGATATAAATCGAATGAAACGTGTTGGGTGCACTTTTTATAATCATATGGCTTAGTAACTTTGTTCTACATTCTGCATGAGAGTACATTGTGTTCATTTGATCATTTCTGTCCCGTCATGTATCAAATGTTTGTACATGCACCACCAAAAACCCATCATTGCACTTAGAGTATGAATAATAAGCGTGTGAAGTTCGGATAGTGAAACTGTTGTAATTTATTTTAGTGCTGATAATGGAAAGGAGACTGGACATGGCGACGAGTTTGATACCGTTGAGACCAAATCGCCAGGTAGACAACATGGGACACCCGGAAATGAATATAGTGTCTGATGTAATGTGTAACTGGTCTTCATAACATATGCCCTGTAAATTGAATAGACCAAGAGAGCAATTTATTGTAATTGTGAAGTAGTTCTTATTTGTTAATGCAACAACTTGTCCATGAAATGGAATTATTATTGTTTTTGAAGAGGTGTCTTTGAAAGACTGAAAACAATCATTTGATAACAGTAACTGTTCGTGCCATTACTATATTCTAAATTGTTTTTCTTTAATATCATATGTATTATTATATTCTTGTGTAATTATAGCTGTTTGTCTCTTTCATAATGTATAAGTCATTTCAAGTGTGCCGTATAGTTGTAAACATGTTTAGCGCTAAATTTGATTTCATTTTGTTCGGATTTCATTTTCTCGAGTGCATTTTTCAGGGTAAAGTTATCATGTCAACACAACTCTTCACCTGTTCATGTGTAAATACACATTCCTGTACAGACCCTCTTTCTAGGTTATGTTCCTATTTATGTAACCGTATTGGCTCCGAGATTATTTCTAACGAAATATTCGTAGCCTTTATGACATTTTCAGACTTCAGCGTTAAGGCACATCTTTGCATTCATTATACATTTTCTTAGGTACAATTTCTTTTGGCGGAATAAGCCATATTGTAAAAAGATTTTTGTCCCATTTACTACTAGGAGCCTGAGTTTGGTGTTCGTGATGCCCAGAAATGAAGGAACTATTCCGTTTTGATTTCCTCGACTAATCGAAGCTTAAGGGCTTTTGGCAAATGAGTGATTACCTGTTGACTTAACTTTTATCCCTTAGATTGCTTTAATTTGTAAAAGTCTGGGCTAATGAAAATATAGGCAGTCCCTTGTAAGCCTTTATTCGTTAGATTGCTATATAAGTCTTTTCAAGACTAGGCACATATGCTAGAAGTGGTTATTTTCGAGTGTATTACATACACACGCAAGCACGACTAATTTACAATTATGGCTCTATTCTGTATACCAATGTTGACTGTTTTTATTGTAATACATTCGTATGAAACAACAGATTTTATGATAGAGACAACTTAAAATGTAGATTGTATACAAGGATTTCATCTCTACACAGGGACTATATCACAACTTGTGTAAAAAAGTTTTATATCACAAACAATTTATACAGGTAATAAAGTGAGGATTTAATTTTAAAGTAAAAGAAAAATTTAGTGAGTTGTGTTTTAAGCTTAATGTAGCTCATACAATCGAGCACACACGTAAACGAAAATGTCAGTCATATATTATACATATTTGCTGTGTTGATAATTTCATTTGGATGCAATTGCGTCAGACGGAACACATTACTGGCATAATGTAGCTGTGGTAAATGTACAAATGTTTTGTCCGCAGGAAAAAATGACTACCATACACATTTCGTCGCCTGGGATCTGTTTTGTTCTATGTCCATTTTTTCAAAAAATGAGATATGTATACTGTTGAATTGGTGATTACATATTCTATAGTGCTATACAAGTTCTTCTAGTTTTTTACTAGTCCATTTAGAGATCCGACAGAATTATTCTGTTCTATCTCCTTCTGTCTCTGTTTAAAGACTGTTGTAACTCAATCGACCATTCATATCGACCATTCATATAGCTCAAACAAATCACGTGATATGCATTGTATATCAAACAGACTGTTCTATGTAATTATGACCGAAATACGATCAAATAACATAGTCCAAATTTGTTTTTATTTTTTAAGTTATTTGTTGGAAAAAAATGTTCGTTTACAATAATCTTAGATTAAAAAAACATTTTAGTTTTTAAATTGTCAAAATCTGGCAGAACCATAAAAGTTAAATCTTTGAATCACTTTTTCTCTTAAAGTGTAAATTGGCGCTTAGAACAAAACAGATCCAAGACGACGATTTAGTGCACATGAATTCACACAGTGTAGTCTAACTCTTGTCGATCGTTATATTTCACAATTCTTCACATAACAGACATGCTCCAACTATGTATATACGCTTTACAATGCTTTATCTATGTTGTACTTAAACAACTGAAAAATAAATATATATTTTATACTTATTTCTTGTGTGTCATATATTATTTTAAAAAACGGAAGTGAAAAAAATGAAGACAAAAGCACATGTTCGTATTTCACTGATTATTATAATGAGCATTAATGTGTCACCATTAAATTACTGTTAGATCTTGCAATAAAGGGGTAAGTCTGTGAAACATGGTGTGCGTATAAAGGGAAAGTATATGGCAATAGCTACGTTGTACCACCAGAAAAGCTCCTTTTGTATGCAGTTGGAATGTATGCAATACTTAATTTTTTTTGTTTGCTCACCGACAAAGGAGATGTACATATCAAGACAAATATTATTTAAGGTGAGCTATAAGCAATAAGGCAAAACCAATATCTCTCGTAACTCGTAAAAGTGGTTATATCATCAGTAGAGTACAATGAACAATGAACAATATGGTGCAGTTCTGAGATTCTGAATGAACTGGTTACAGCCGTTAGATCAAGATCTCCTTTAACAAAATTCGATACTAACTTGTGATTTAACTGAAGGCAGTGCGGGTGTAATACGTACTTCCTGTTTTAAGACCATTTGAAACACTTGATTTATTAGTTCTACACAGCTTGTATCTTGGCACAGTGGTAGATCGTCCGCTTTGAGATCAAGATGTTCTGGGTTCAATCCCTATAGGAGCCACATTTTATTGCGTCATTTGTTGTTGTTTTTATTTTAAGATTTATGTCATTTTGTAAGATATGAGAATTTTATCTTAACATTACTGTATTTTAAACTTTTTATCAGACCGTGAAATGTGCACACTTATCGGTTAATAGATGTAGATTATGAACATATTAGTTTAATATATTTAAGAATAGTGTCCATTACACCTAAAAACCTTCAAATGAAGCTAATCAGTAAAAAGTAAAACCTTCAAGAAATATTATCGTATATGCTTTCTAATATAAGTTACATTTATAAGACATCTTATTGAGAACATTTCCAGTGTTTTTTTTATTAAGTTAGCATACTACGAAATAGACACGCTAATTGGATGACCGTGGGAAAAGTACTTCATTTCTGAACGTTGAGTACATGTAGACATTAAACATTAATTAGACTGCGAATTATTCTAGGGTTTCAAGAAGCCGTAACCATTCAGTCATAATTCTAACATCTCGGAAACAAAATATCAAGGTCAGGATAATGCGTAAGCGACCATGGGTTTTTTGTCAGGAAATATGCCTTGTGCACTATCATTTTTTAAATAAGTGTTTTGTTTATTTAAAGATTTAAAAGAAAGGTCAATATTGTTTATGATTTTAATATTGTCTTAATATGATAAAACATACAAATCTTTTGAAGATTTTCTTGAAAAAGTGTCAAGTCATGGTGTATGGTTACTTTTAGAATGAATACTACTTGTATTTTTCACAAGTCTAGTTTACAAAGATAAGAATATCTTTTATCATTTAGAACGATGCTATTGATCCCAATTATTATTATTAGATCTCTTTCTGTAAAGTCATTTTCTTATTAATCATTTTCGATATATGCAACATAGTCTTTACTATAGACCTACAAGCCAAATCAATTTCAGATGGGTGACATGTACATGTAAAGGAGACATTGTCCATTTTCTCAGGAGAAAGACTGATTACTTCAACATCATCAGTATTTTAAGTTCCAATGTTGAAGCCGTATCAAAAGGTTACAGAATGTGGTATGTTTCTTAATCTCTGTGAGCACTGTCGGAACATTTAACAAAAACATTGTATCAATGTAAAATAGACTAGCCTTTATCTCCGTTACATTTTTACACTGAATACTGTATCTTCGGTACACTTGCAACATTTGGCGTTATGGCGGTGTTACAAGTTTGTACTACAACGAGGCTAGGAAATCAAGTCCAATACATATGGACTGTATCAACTTTCACTTGAATCCCATACAATTCTAGATGTAATTATCCAGTGTCTAGCCTAAGGACCTTTTATTCTTTTGAATTCTAATTTTGAAGCCGTATCGAGAATTTACAAAACGTAGTGTTTCTAAATGTCGGTGAGCACTGCCGGAACATTAGTATCAAAGTAAAATAGCATAACATTTAGTTATTACATTGGCTATTGAATGTTCGGTAGAAAGCAAGCATTTGCAACATTTTGTGGGAATATGAAAAGTTGTTGCAAGTTTGTAGAGAAATTTTAATATATCAATTTTCACTTGAATCAAATTAAAATTTAAACGTCATGAAGATTGATCAATTCTCTGGTTCAACCTTTGAATGAACCAAAATGTATGTATTTCATTTCCAATGGCTCTATCGTGATATTTAAAACGCATTTAAATGGTATGGAATGTCATAGTTAGTTCCTGTTAAGATAACCTCAAAATCAGCATAGATTAAGGTCATGTGGAAATATACCATATTTAGCCAATTCCTGCATTTTTGTTTTAAAACTACAAATTAAAATGATAAAAAAAATTCCTTTACGCATGTAATGGTCAAAACAGCTATGTAATCAGCTTTTCTAAAACCATATCCTTTTTCAAAACCAAAGCGCAGGTATAGTGTTGCCCGTTTAGATATCTTTCCAATACCGAACTATTTCCGATTACATGCTTTTTCTACAGAAACGAACTATAGATCGTTTGTGTGATATAATAACTTTCTCAGTATTAAGTGATTTTCTTTATGATGCAATTTCATCTTTTGTGTAATATGTTGCATTTGTACGGTCAACAGTTTCTACAGAAACAAACTTTAGATTTTTTTGGTGATAAAATAACTTAGTAATACATGCCTTTTCTACAGAAACGAACTATAGATCGTTTGTGTGATATAATAACTTTCTCAATATTTACTGAGTGTCTTTATAATGCTATTTGATCTTTTGGTAATATTCGGCACTTATATGGTCAACAACCATATAAATGATATTCTTGTGAAGGCTTTCAGACAGTTTATCGGATAGTATATTTAGTTTCATTGGGTGGGTTTTACTTTAGTTTTTTGAGTTATATCTATAGGTTTATCTAAAGGATAACTCAGTCAAACCAGTGTCCACTTCCTTTTAAACTCAACGCTGGTGTCATTCGAGGAGAAGCAATCTCGACTTTTCTAGCCCGATTCGAATCTTATAACATCTGGGGTAAACGATCGGCATAAAACATTTACACCACCTGCGCCTTTCTTTCTTTTTCACGAAACCTGTACTATTTTCTAGTTGCTTGTTATGCCATTGCTTTATCTGAAATATCTTAGTTAAAAGAAATAACAAACAATATCGCTTTGTTTGAAACTTTTAATATGATCTCAGACAAAAGAGACGACAATGAAAATGCCGTACTATTTCTTATATTCATACATTTCCTGTCCTTGTACAAAGTTCGAATGGAAAGATATTTGTACGTTAATCTTTAGGACTATCAGCATATTACGCATATAGATGAATATTATACCCAAGGGATTAAGCCGAGAGCTAAATAGTAATAAAATTACAACTCATATTGGATAAATAAATATCATTTAAGATGTTATGAAAAATCGACTGCGGTCGATTTTTCATGATATCTTAAATGATATTTGATTAATATTCTCCTTTCCAGGGTAGTTTGTAAGCCGTTCGGCACTTCTATCTATGCCACGCTAAAAGAAAACGCGCCATTGTGGTGCATACGTCAAGCATATTTGATAAACTTTCAAGTGTGCAATGCGAATGGAGAAGAAAGGCAAATTCATAACGGGCACATTAGCGTGACATGTGTAATAGTAGTACAAATGATTAACGATGAGGTTTGAATTATTCATACATATGTCAGAACACCAATATCAAATGTTGAAGAGTAAAAACGCTGCTTTGAAACTGCAATAGTGACACGGGGTATCATTCACAGGATCAGACATGTGTATTGCGTTTTTGATGGATTTCCCCCACAGTAAATATAATTGTCCACTAATGGCATTCAAATCAGGTTTGCTGTTCTAATCAGGTCAAACACATTTTGTTTAATGCGTAAATTATATAGTTTCTATTGGCCAGAGATTTCCAGCTCACACTTCTACATGTTCCATTCACAATGGTATGATCACGTAAAGCAGAGATTTCTTATGATTGTGTAGTTTTCAAGATGCGAGACTTTTAAATATTAAATTCCAGATTAGTGCAAACATTTAACTTTTAGAAAATGATCTAGGTATAAACATTTCGGAGTGATTAGTATGCAATTTTCCTCGCCAGTTTGCAGAGAAAGAATAGAGCAAAAGGAAATATTTTCTTCTGTCGACACGATATTGATAGCAGATGATTTATGTATTTCCGAGACATCATCTCGCCAGAAAGCGGTTTGTCAGTCATCTTTGTGTAATCCACAAATGTCTTGAAACGTCCTAGCTGCGATAATACCATTTATAAAAAAACTTCTGGCCTAGTTATTGCATTGAAAGCCGTGCACGTTTTCAAGTTTTCTTTCTACAGTCTACTACTGTTAGGTAGAATTTATTTTCATCCTACAACTGACGCGGCACAAGCGTGCAATACTTTTGCGTAATAAAACATTGGGTATTTTTAAGCATTATTGCATCCCTTACTATAAATAGTAACAAAATATACAGAGAACAAATTTAATATCTCCTCGGTCTAGGCAATAACTTTCAACTGGGTTCGCCAATATCAATATATTGGCACATCCACGTGGTATTGCCAAAATCGTATATTTAGCTGCTTCCAAATTTTGCATTAAACGTTCCAAGTTGAACGGCGAAAGCAAGACGAAACCACGACAAATAAAGGGCGAAAATAATACGATGTATTAAAACGCGCTAACTAAAAAACTGGACGAAAAAAGAAGTCGTGTTTTCCCTCTTTGTTTGTCGTGTTTTTGACCTTTCGCCCCGCGAAGTCGGATTAAATAAAAGGTGAAACACGACGTATTAAAACCCGCCAACTCGAAAACTCGACGCAAAAATACGTCGTATGTTCGCCTTTAATCTGTTTCGCCCCGAAAAAAACCCGACAAAATATTAACTTAGCGAGTTTTCGTGCTTTTCTACTTTTCGCCCCGAATGTCGAAAACACGAAATAGCAGAAATCAGCCACCATAGTAGCCGCGGGACAGTGTGTTTAAAGTAAACTAATGTCTGGTCGGGCATATGCCTCTGAGTAAGGGTACAACGTTACACAGTGACTTATAAGTAAGAAAAGCTCTATCGCCGTGACTGTACAACGCGAACTGGTTTGTTTGTAATTGTGCTTATTAGGTCCACCATCCTCTCAACGCGAACTGGTAACTACTAGTCATATTAAAACATTCATAATACAAACCAATATGGCAATCCTAGAATACTTGTACTTTTGCGACTCACGGCTAAAAATGTACGGTCATGGAATCCCAGCAGTGGATAATGAAGAAATTTTCACACTGTTGTTACAGAAACGCGTTACAATAAGAGAGAAAATTGACAAAAAATCTTATTTTTTTGTTCTGTATCTTAATAGTGTGACGTCTGTGTATAATGAAACAATTCAGTCAGAGTAATTCTATCTGGCAGATGCTGAATTACGTCATGGAAATTATCAGTCTCACGCTCACCAGGAAAAGAATCGTATAACGAGAAAATTGTGACATGTTTTTTTTATCAGAACTTGTAATAACATTGATTACAGAGGAGGCTAATATGTTAATAAGGCATCACACGGAGAACCGTATAATGTTGAAGCGTAGAAAGTTAGATGTAACAAAATATCGCATTTCTATGAACGAGTAAATCACATCGCAAACAACGAAAGCTGACACGGCGTTTTTTTGTTGTATTCTTGTTTTGATGAAGGATAATAAGACAGATTAACACGGGTGGACTTGTTCTGTTCTTTCTGTACTTATTGTTTTCTTATTTGCGAAACAAGTTCTTACAACATAGATTACTCTTTGACGAGACTCATTCCATTTGGAACTAACCTCGAACAGAAATTAATGTGTCAAAGGATGCTACGATTGCATCACTGTTTAAAACCAAACCATTATTCGATCCAGAGGTGAATGAGCTACAGCTCCGATGCCCAACGTCATAGAGCAATATAGATTTAGAAATCAATAATGGTAGATGTATAACGAAATGTTGGGACAGATCATTTTCTAACTAATATTACATTGATGTCTTATTGGTGATACATATTCACTATCCTGTCCTCGACATATTTTCGGTGAACTTTAATAAATAGCCAATCGAGTCAAAAGACGGAATCCATACATTTGTATTTAAAGCTGCTCGCTCTCAGTTACCGTTGAAAAAATTATTTTTCAAATAAATTGACATTCTTAATCATAAGTATAAAACTAAATGCTAGAATGAAAAAATAAGCAAAAATCTAGGTAGGAATTTGCAGAAGTCGATTGAAAAGGTCGGTTACACGGCACCGCTACACGTTCATATGTTCATATTGAAATTTCAAAAGCGTTTCCACGCTTTTGAATTTGGTAGCCAATTTTTTTTAATTTAGAGATATACGTGACATGAATTTATACTGGAGTCTTTTTATATGACTATATGTTCTAAAATACAAGATTTACATCCAGTTTGAAGAACTGTATTTTTTTACCAAAATCTGAGAGCGAGCAGCTTTAAATGGTAACATGATCTGCAATAACATTTTAACTGGCTTCGGTTGTATCTTGAGACGGTCTATAATTTACGTCTAAGACTTACCTAAATTGTTTTGTTAAAACCCTCCAGATGCAACAAGCACCTTATGAGCTATATAACTCTGGCTTGCAATGCAGCTTGAAAAAAAAGTCGATTATTATTTAAAAGTTCGGTTCATTCGATTATTTTGGTAAAATATACAACAACCGGATTAACAGTTGGTTTGAGGTTTAAAATGGCAAATTTTCAAATATAAAATGAGCAAATTTTAATGGGCATACTGTATTACACCTTAACAGGACATACCCTATGACTGATGTCAAACTAAATAACCCCAAAATATAAATAATAAAATATTTATAACTTAACGTAAATGTTTCAGGTATGCATTCGAATCATTATCGATAAAATCAGCGGTTCAAAATATGCGGCAATACCGTAAACCATTCAATAATATATTGAGAATTGTTGTTGTAAAATTAATGGGTAGATGCGATTTATTACAGAAGGCCACTACATTTATTATTGTGGTAAAATGAGACATTTTTCGCATTAAGTCCTTCCTTGAAATTGAATTTCTTTATCATTTTACGTTCATTGAACACATAAGCAAGGTTTGGAGAATATAATCTGTTCGATATAGGGAGTAAACAAACATAAGAACTATTCAAATTTAGATTAAAATGCTGAGGGTTACAGTATTACGACCTTAACTGAGTTCCGTGGTTGTTTCATATTTATAGTCATTGAAATAAAACTAGAAAACAAATAAAATATATGCAATCAAATTAAGAAAGCTAAAAACATTGAAATAAACTTCTCTAAATAAGATAAACTGCACGTTTCAATTCCACTACTTTGCACCAATCGATTGTATATATTGATTCAGACGTGCGGTCAATCCTTCGAAAATGTGAGATATACACAGATCCAGTTTATCGTCATTAATGATAAAACATTACCGTATTTCCCAGTGTATAATAAGCACCCGTGTATAATACGCACCCTCGATCTGAGCTTAAAATAGGTGAATAATACGCACCTCAAATATCCGAAAAATATGCCATTTTCGTTACGAAAATTATTCAATAATCGGAGCACCGTAACGATTTATAC
>JAUMHA010087523.1:0-18363 GCA_032359765.1 Saxidomus gigantea
TATCCTGGAAATTTGTCAGAAAGGTTGTTTCGATGATTTCTAGCAACTTTGTTAAAAGCAGTTGTACTCTGGTGAGCGATAAAGGGCCATCATGGCCCTCTTGTTTATAGAGAACTTGTTGACCTAACAGTTTTTTCATATTTTAATTGCGCTCTCTGACTGTCCGACCATGTTTACTTAGGTGGCAATAGAACAATAGGTAATTATAGTAAATTTCCTTTGATGTCATTCATTCCATAAACTCTTTTGTGGCTATATTTTCATACATGCCTAATAGAACAATAGAGAGAATAATAGAGTAGAGTAGCCACATTATGCACAATATTCATGTCCGGATATTAACTCGAGTTACAAGAAGGATTTGAAAATGAATCGTGACAAATGTTCAGCACATCAAGATAAAGTGTCCTGCACAAGCACCAGATCCACAACTTGAAGGTCAAGGTCACAGACACCACTTTGGGGGCATTCGTCTCATATGATGGACAGCTCTTTTATTTAAAATTCTTTGACTTTTAAAATAGTTTTTCTGACAATATGCTTTGCAAAGTGAAATTGGTTCCTAACTGTTCGTAATTATATACTTTTAATGAATGGTAGATGAAGTAAGTCTCGGAGGAGCTTAATGAGCATTTCAGTGATTTATAGCCGATTATGTTGTGTAAAAAGATGCATAAAACACTATCTTTAAAGGCTCAGTCCACACATTTCCCAATTGAGCATACAAATTTGTATTGTACAGATGTACAGATCAACACTTAGTGAACCAGGAAACAAATGCTACATGCCCCTGAATAAATTATGGAACACTGTAGAATGTTTAGAAATTTCCGTAAAAAATAGAATTATGAGTATGGTAACCTATTTAAGTTTATCTTTTGAATTTCTCAATTGGGTTATTAATTTGGTACTAAATGTAACTTAAAACAATCTGACTGACTAACTGATATAAAATTATCACATTTTGAAACCTGCTTTGAACATATATATATTTAAAAAATACATGCCAAGGAGACAAAGTTCTGAAATTTATTACTTTATTTTTTTAATAATTGCTAATTACAGGTACTCCTATTGTACGACCACTTTGGTGGATAGACCCCCATGGCTCAACGGCTTTGACAATAGATGACGAGTATCTTATTGGTGATACATTGTTGGTGGCACCCATAGTTAGTAAAGGCAAAACTCAGCGAGATATTTACATTCCACAGGGTAAATGGATGGACACAATGAAAAACATGGTGGTGGAGGGAGACACTTGGCTCAGAGACTACCAGATTCCTTTGGATAAAGTTGCAACTTTTACTAAAGAGAAATCATGAACAGTGCTTTCTTTCTATCTGTTTCACTTCATTTCATGTCCATTATGTTTTTATATAACACAGAATTCACTATGGAAATGCATATGTGACCCCCAATCATCATGAAAATTGGTCAGAATGTTTGTCTCTGATGTCTAGGCCAAGTTCAAAACTGGGTAATGTTGGGTCAAGAACTTGATCATAAGGTCATATAATAGGGAAACCTTGTTAACACTAAATGCCACATTTTTTACCCAACCGTTATGAAAGTCAGTTAGGATGTACATTGTATTTCTTGTTGAATTTGAGACTGGTTCATGTTGGGCAAAATCTAGGCCAAGGGACTAAAGCATAGAAAACCTTGTTAACACTTCACATTTTCCACCCAGTCATTATGAAAGATGCTTGTCTTGATGAACTATAGGTCTAGGTCAAGTTTGAAATTGGGTCACATGGGGTCAAAAACCAAACCATAGAAAAACCTTGCAGGCATTTTAAGTCCAAACATCTTGAAAATTAGTAAAAATGTTTGTCTCAGTGATCTGTAGTCCAAGTTCTAAACTAGGTCACAACTCAAATTTTACCACCAATCGGAATGATTGTCTCGCTAATTTCTAAGCCAAGTTTGAAACTAGGCCTCACAGCGTCAAAATGTAGGTCACCAAAGTACTTATTAAACACAAGAACTGCTTAAATATTTGCAGATACAAAGAAATATATATTTTAAAGTAATGTTGAATTGTTAAATGAAATGACATTGAAGGTCCAATGAGACATTATTATTTGTTTAAATTTAAATATAAGAAGTCAAAATTATAATAGTATTTATATATTACATGTGAGGTAGTATTTATGTTTATGATAGTGTTTATGTATGGTAAAATAGTTTTAAAATGAATTTTTAAGCCGTTCACTTGCAACTGATTAGAAAGTTCGATCATTTTTTAACACTTTTTGAAGGCTTTTACATGTATTTAGTATTGAAATGTACAATTTAGTTGAGAAATTACAAAAAATGTGAAATTGGCCTGAGAGTTTTTGCCTTTGAGATTTCAGAAATCACTTTTTCAAACTTCCAGGGCCAACATGAAACTTAACATGACAATAGCACATTTACTAACTGCAACTGACTTCTTATGATAAATTTCAGGTTTCAATAGAACAAATAATCTACAATAATAACTATTTCACAGAAAATAACAGAACCTTGGAAAGTCACTCAAAAAATTTTCAGTTATGCTTTATAATGGTAGTTGAAGTTACGTCTATCACTCACACTGTTTTCTTAAGACCTCTTGTATATTTTCAAAGATATATTAAATAAACTTCTGTTTAATAACATTTTTGTCCAGCAATGTCCGTATTTTTGTTTTGTTTTCAAATTAAGTACTTAGTAATACATATATCTTTTAGTGTCTTTGTAATAATAAAGCAAATAACAAAGGCCTGCTAGGATGTTATGGGACTTTGTCAACGCTCAAAAAGAAACTGGAAGTTTGTGCCTTGGATGTTTTATCTTCTTTGGATTGATGATATGCGATAGCATTAATTTTTAGTTAAATTTTTCAAACTGGTATTTATGTAATATTAATAACTTAAATTGTTAAGGAAAGAAATACAGCAGCAGGAGATATTATGGTATGTCTGTTAGCTCTGCAGCTGTCAAAGCTATATTTAAGAGCTTTATGCCAACAACCTGTTCAGGTAAATGGCATTTGGTACATTACTTAAATGTTTTCAGGATAGTTATTTTTCTCCAGCATTCATAATGGGCTAACTTAAAGAGGAGACTGTCCCTGTGTCACCAAAGCATTTTTGTTTGTGATTACATTCAATATTTTCAAGTTAAAAATTAATTCATGCATTCATATTAATTGGAATCTGTTAAATATATTTTTGTGATCAAAATAAAAGTGATATTACCCTTCAAAATGACCATCATAATTTTAAGAATCTGTCGTATAATTATAGTGATGCAATGATATACCAGTATATTGCAAAACTGAGCCAAGTGTATATGTACCATAGTACGAATTCCCAAACTGCTATATTCTGAGTTTAATGAACTACTCACTTTACACATTGCTATGTATGTAAATAATTCAGAGTCAGTTTTCTAAATGTATAAATCAGTGCACAGTCTCTTAAAATTATGATAATCACTTTTAAAATTGGTATCACTTTACAATAAAATTATTTATTTGATGTTTTTCGGTGGTTTGTAGAAATAAAACGGCAGATTATATCCTTATAAACGCACTGTCCACTCAGTGAAGTTTATCAAAATCTGCTACCCGGATTTACGAAAAAAGGTATACTGAGTGTAATGAATGCTGGAAACCATATGACGACGATATCGTTAAAACGACTTCATGTGTGCTATGCTGTCTGATGACCTTTCCTGCATTTTTCATCATTTCATGGAAACAAATTTAACAAAAGTAGAGCTTTAAACAAAATAAACAGAAAAAATGTTGGTACCGGTGTAATATCATGTTAACACCAAAAGTAGTTATTTTGTGGCAGTGCCACTTGTGAAAATATCACTTTTGTTGCCCACTTGGTGAAATTATAAGGTGAACCCCAAAACCAACAATCGTCCTCTATATGTTGCTATTGTGATATGTTGAAATAAGCATTCAGGTCATGCAGGTTACCTTTCATACATTTTTCCCATTGAAGGGGAAACCAAGGCTATTTATTAATTTGACAGCGATATAGTGTATTTTTTCACAACAAAAAAAAAAGCTATTAGGAAATGCAATAGAAACTGAACAAATCTTTCCAACTTTATTTGTTAGTACAATGGGCATTTAATTCAGTAAATTGAAGGGGTACATGCATATTTTTGCTTTCTACCTTTTAATGTAACTGTTTTTAATATACATTTTTGTGATCTCATATTTTCAAAATTGTGTTTCGTGTTGTTGTCCATTGACAGCAGATTGTGCCCTCGGTACAATAAGCTAAAATACCAATGAAAAATAGACTGACAGGCATGTAACAGCAGAGATATTAGATATTGCACACTGTTGTTTTGTTTTGTTATAT
Source organism: Saxidomus gigantea (assembly GCA_032359765.1). Taxonomy (NCBI): domain Eukaryota; kingdom Metazoa; phylum Mollusca; class Bivalvia; order Venerida; family Veneridae; genus Saxidomus; species Saxidomus gigantea. The sequence continues at coordinate 4,356 of JAUMHA010087523.1, forward strand.
GTATAGTCTAACTTTCATATGTTGCTTAGCTCACGACAGAGCTGTTGTTTTTTTACCTGAATTCTAACAGTGATTTAAGTACATCAAAGCAATTAACAAGCACAATTACTGGAGCTTGATTCAAGCTCTGCTGATATGTAAATTGTTAAATTTTTAAAAGAATTAAATATTTTTACTGTATATGTGGGGGATGGATGATGTTTAGATTCAAGGCTGTATGTCAATACCCACACAGGAGAGTACGGACGGATGTCCTGCTGTATTGTAGCTTAAATATGCTGACTGCAGATAAAGGGTAATGTCACAGAGTCTATCACACCCTAGGTCTCATTGGTCGCCATGATTGACCTACTTTTTGGCAACCAGTCAAATTCAACATTTGGCAAAAACTGGCTGGAAATTGCAGTCAGGTAAATCTCTCCTATTTTGGACACAGAAAAACACTTTTAATAGGTATAGGCATGGTGGGAGACATGCTGAGGTCTCATCCACAAATTCAAGCTAACATAGTTGCTCTTATGGACGGACCTTTATAAAATTTGCTTCAAATCAAATCAAATTAAAGGGTAATGTCAGACACTATGTTGCAGTCAGGAAATTAACTGCTAATAGATAGACACATTCTCAAACATTCCTTGGGCTTCCAATAACTAAACATTTGTTTCAGATTCTTCTGGAAGATGTCAGGTGCTGTTTTAGCAAGCAAGTTTGTGATGTTTGGCTTTGATTTAAATTGTTGATAATTGTTTATACATGCATACTGTAGATTTTGTATGATAACATATAATTATTATGTATTCTGTTTTTGTGTTAAAATGTTTTGTTTTTTTCCAAGATTAATATAATGCCTTAGTTTGTCTCTTTTTTTAGCTCACCTGAACAAAGCTATTAGTATAGCCACAGTTCAAGCCAATAATCATGAAATTTGTTAAAAGTGTTTGTCTTGATGAACTCTCTAGTTTGAAACTGGGTCACATGGGGGTTAAAAACTAGGTCACATGTACTGAAACTTTGTTAACACTCTTAGAGGCCACATTTGTTAACCAATCCTCATTGAATATTCGCTAGAATGTTTGGCTCAATGTTTTCTAGACCAAGTTCGAATGTGGGTCACAACTAGGCCACCAGGTCAAAGCACAAAAAAAACATGTGAATACTCTTTGAGGCCACATTTTATGCCCAATCATCATGAAAAAAGGTAAGAGGGTTTGTCTATTTGGTCACACGGGGTCAGAAACTACAAAACTTTAATGTAGTACATTTACTTGAAAGAGCGAAACAGGGTCATCTTTGCACTCTTTTTATAGAGATGAAAGTGTATCTTAGTTGCATGAAGTTAGCTTTGCAGTTTGTTTGATGGTAAGGCCACTGAGACATGTGTGACAACTCTGATCAGTCTAATGACCTGTTTCCCTTTCAGACTCAGAAATTATCCAGAAACTTTTCTGTCTGTATGTTTATTAGTGAAGCTATCATATGAAGATTTGGTGACTTTAATGTGTCTGGTGATAGATTTACCTGTCAGACAAATTCATTGACAGAAATGCTGTTAAATTTACAATCCAAGTGATGCAAATACAATGTAGTCATCTGCCCTCTCATTAGACAGTTCTTGTTATACACCCCTTACGCAACCTTCGTTATATGTGTTTAATTTGTTAAGAAATATACATTTTAGTAGATAGTTCAATTTATTTGGCCTAACTCTATTCACCATTTTGCCCCCATATTTTGTTTTACAAAGTGCCATTCACAAATACATTCTAGTGATCAGATATGTTTTGTACTGATTTTTCAATTTTCTGTTTTATAGTGCTTGTCAGTTGACTTTATAAAATAAACTGCATTCTGAGTGATTTCGACTAATTCTGTTCAGTTTGACCTTGAAAATACGTTTTGATCTTTGGGATATATTTTGAACTATACAATTATACATGACCCCAGGGTCAAGATTAACCCTTCCTGGAAGTGGGGGAGGGGGGGTTACTTGATTACACATAGGCTTATATAGGGAAAACTTTAAAAAACCATAATGCCCACAGGCAGAGCTTAGATATTTTGAATGTTACTAAGCATTGTGTAGTGGACCTCTACAAATTATGTTAAAATCATGACCCCTTGTATTATAGCCAGTGGTAGTCAGGTGAGCGATATAGGGCCATCTTCGCCCTCTTGTTTTCGTTAAAGTTTATAAACATCTCATTTTTCTTCTAAATCTTTTACAATAACCTTTAGTAGTACATTAGTGAAGAATAGGATTGAAGAAACAAACTATAGCTTGTCAAAAATAGAGATGCATGGCAATTGCATGACATCAGATTATGTACACAAATATGCAAATCAAGGTGCACAGGAATGGCTGATGCGCACCAAAAGCTAAAACAACTGTACATTTTATAATTTATATTGCAAACTACTTCCATTTCCATAAAACAGTTACCATGAAGACCATAGATTTGCCAGACATAATACTTAACAACTGTAAAAACCCAACCTTTTTAATAAGTCATAGATTTTGAGCAGTAGATTTATCTCATCAGTTCTTGTCGTTTACAAATTGAATTAAGCTTAAAATTTGTTATGAACATAGTCTTATTGAATTAAACAAAGAAATGGCAGAAAGAATAGTGTTCTTGAATTTTGTAAATTACACTTGCAATTACGACAAAATATCCATCAAATCCATGGTTGCGTTTTTAATGTTGTCAAGTATATAATTATGGCGCATTACTGTAAAAGGTATTGCAGAATAAACATTAAAGCTTACAGTATTCAGTAGATGAAACAAAGTTTGTTGCAAAACATACTTCTGTTTTCAGTGTGTATGCAGACATACATTTACCAAAAGTTGTTGATGAGCATTTGACAATAAACATTGCACTGCATTATTCCCTGTAGGTGGACAATTTCATAGCAGATATTGCTGGGAACATGCAGTATGGTTGCACTAACTTCTTCAGGATTCATGGGATGGCAAAACATTTTTGCAACTAATGATGATGTGCATGTCCATGAAGCATTGTTAATTTATGTCACCTTAATTTAGACCTTCGTACAAATGTGCCAAGACTTTTTATATCTGTCTGATTATTAGATCCCTACCGTCACAGAGCAGTTGTGAACAATTCCATGGGTACGCCTGCAGTATTCTCTCTAGGTTGTACATGTAACTACTACATGCATGGGCCAATTTAAAAAAAAATTTGCACAGCTGCTGGCCATGACGCAAATGTGTCATGCATCACACTGAGGTGGCTACCTACAAGGTAAAGGACCCACTTAAGAGAAGCAATAATACCGAGTGTGTCCAAGTTGTAACTTCCGCACACATGGACCAGTTTTCAAAACAAATTCTTACAGTTCTTGTGTAGAATACAAATATGTGCTATGCACCATACACAGGTAAACCTTCATAGCCAAAACCACACTTTGGGACTTTATAGCAATATCTTGGATCTGGACTGTAACATGCATAGACCAGTTGGCAATTGACCTGGGTCATTATGACCCACACATCTAATTATTTTTTTAATTTTATGGATATTTTTGTTGTTCGCTTTATTGGGTCTGGTTTTGGCTGCAATTGGGAAAATGTATCAGTGCCTGTTTTAATGTTTAAAAGTCCTGCAAGCTAGTGGCATACACTGTTTTGCTGCGGGTAAGGTGCTAGTTATTTTGACTATCTGGCAAAACTGTTTACGTAATTCTGGTGACCTATACTGATTGGTCATAAGTCTGGTTTTACTGTGCCAATTACTGGAAGTCGGATGAATGCTTAGCCAAGTGCCCAGGACAAACGACGTACAACACATAGTTGTTGGAATTTATAAAACATAGAACAATCCAGAGTTGTCCTTTGTGCATGTGTCAATTGTGCATGAAATCTCCTTCAAGAAACATGTTAACAGCATAGATTATTGTAATGTAAAATATTGGATTTCTAAGTATGTTTATGCTTCACTCAAAGAAATTTTAATCTACTCTGGCACATAACCAGTGATTGTTTTCATAATAATATACATGCTAGAGCCGAGTGAAATTTCTTTCAGCAAAAGAAAAAACATACTTAGAAATCTACTATTCTATATAACATAATCTATGCCGTTAACATGACTTCTTTGTGGAAAGTTAAATAAAAGGTAGAGTGATATGGTGATTGTGACTACTAGCCAATGAATACTGCTTCAATGCTATACAGATCATTCACATAGAATCTTCTGAGCAGGTTTTGTGAAAGTCAAATGAAAATTGTGACCTGTACTTAAGTGTTGTGAAGGAAAAGTTAACAAAAAAACTACCATGGCATAAGCTCTGCCAGAGGTTATCCAGTACACCTAAAAATGAATAAGAGATGCAAAGGAAAGTGTACTACATTAACAAATATTATTTCAGGGGCACACAACTTGACTTGAATAGAACCATTTACTCTTTGAATGTATTTTTTAAAAACATTGCCCCGAGTAACAATTACTGAAATATATTACATACTAGTAGTATATTTGTAAAATGGGAAGTAGTTCTTATGCTCCCTGAAGGGGGTTTTGTATAGTCACCACTGTGTCCATCCATCTCTGTCAATGTGGACACTTGTCTGGAGCACTCACAAAGTATTGAAGGGACAACTTGGCACACTTTTGGAAGTATAAAAGTGGTCCGTCTTCTGAAAATTGCATTTGCAGCATTCCACTTATAAACTGCCAACATTTGCAAATTCTGTGTGTGGATGGAGTCAACAAAAGAAATATTGCAGAGTGATGATATAGATTTCATTTTGCAGGGGAGAAAAAATTAGAACGATTTCTTACAATACTGTATGTATTAAAATGAAACTTTATCCAGGAACAACAACAACTTTTACAATTCCTCAAAAGACACAAACCAGTACAATAATGGTCATTCATACAGACATAATTTATATTGCACAAGAAAAAACAACAAAGAAGAAGTTGTCAAAAATACAATATTACTTTTTCTGACCTTTAAAACCCCCATGTCACAGAAGCTATGTATTATAGGATAAACATGTTGCTACAGTATCTTTTAATAAAATGCTGAATTTTTGTACATACTGCAAATTTTTCATCGTTTCGATTTATCGTAACTAATTAATTTATAACATACTGTTAGGTGCTGTCACAATATTAATCAGTGTTGAATTTAGACCTGTCTCTGACTTAAATTCAAAACAAAGTTATCAATAAGGGCATGTATACTGTCTGATGTGCATGTATCCTATATAGTTTGATTGACATTTGTCTTTTCCCTTTTCTATATTCATTAAGCTGGCAGTCTGAAGTGTACCTGCATGTAATGTTTTTGGAAGTTAAAACTTATTTTAGATACTTTAATAAGACATTTTACCCAATCCTAATACATCTATATCACAGTTGATACAAAAATATAAAATTTAATGTAATACATGTATGCACAACACAAAAATTGCAAAACTTTTTTTACTCAGATGTAGGGATGTCTATTGCCAGAAATTTTGTATCGTGATATATGATATGGTAATAAAGTAATCAAATAATTCATTGGAAATCTGAAAACTTTATTTATAACAAGTAAAAACAGAGTGAGTCACTAATAGCAACAAAATTCACACATGTTTATACCACCCCTTATTTCTAACTACCTGTCATCGTCCCGGAACAAGTTTTCAGCAAGTTTCAAATTGTGAATCATCTGATATAATGATTTATATTAAGATATATTTTATTATTTAATTTTTAATCAGTAACTATGACTTTCAAACAATGTGTCTGGTATGTTGAATATAACAGAAAGGCATCACATGTGGATTAGGGAATATTTACACTATACCTATGTGCTTAAAATATATTGACACAAACACAGTTTGTATTTGATCAAATTAGACAGGCATTAAAGTTTTTTAGCTTATAAATGACAGAGAAATTTAAGCTTTAATTTACTTTTAAAATACTGCGGTACAGGTGAAACCATACAGGTGCGTATCACATCTCGAACAAATGGCAATATACCGGTTAACCTTATTGCGGTTAACCTTATTGCGCACCCCTTCTCAGATATTAACATTTTTCTTTATTTCTTTGTATATGGTTAATGATCTTAAAGCAGTTTTGAATAATGGTTAATTAAGAAATTACTGTATATCACAGCACTATTGTTTCTGTAACCATGGTTACATTGAAGCATTCACGGTGAAACTGGAATGAGTATTGTCAGAATCATCATGTAGAATTTATTTGTGTGGAACGCTTGGAACAATAGGGTCTCCATAGCCGCATCTTGACTCAATTGCCAGGTTGTATTTGTTGCCTTCCCCGTCCTTGTACTTGCTTGTAACAGTTCTATACCAGCCATCCTCACCCTGTGATAATGAAAAGAATTTAAGAAAATAATTGTTTGATAAACTTTTTGGAATAGTATCTAATGCATATTCTTCAGGTTTTATTTGCTCCCAAAGAGAGAAAATTCTAAATAAAATATAGTGACTTGTTTTACCTAATCAAAATGCACTTTTTACAATGTGATCATTACAATGTGATCATCTTTTAAAAGCATATGTACTTACCCATGGAGCACCCCATGAGTTTCGAACAATCCAGTACTCTGTACCATCTGGAGCGACACCCCAACCTACTACTGATATAATATGATTGATTTCAGAGAACATGTGGTATTCAGCAAAAATTCCTCCTGTGTAGTTCTCTAAACCATCAGTTGCCATCACCCCACAGCTGAAGAAAAGAAAGCAAAAACATTATTCCTTTTGGAAGTTGATGTATTACGATCAAGTTGCAGAATGCAATGTACGTAGGATTTATTCTTATCAATAATTATCAATCTAAGCAAATGCATAGACTGTTTTGGAACCTGCCCATATCAAGGAAGCTAAACATACTGCAAAGACATCCCCTATTATCTTTGAATGACTTTACATGTAGAAAGAAAACTCTCCCTGTTATGTCAGGTTAATGAAATCCTTCCATGTATCACAGAGTTACAATCTGAACATGAACATGTGCATATATATAGGATTCTAAAATCTCTCTAACCGTGACCTTTACCTTCGAGGTAAGGATGTGAGACTTGCATGTGACATGTCAACTCCATGTGCCAAAAAATTGTGCCATGTAATTCTAAAATCCTTCCATGCATGACAGAATTACCATGTATACAGGATTCCATTACTTTTAAACAGGATACCATAACCTTTAAACTCTAAGTGTGACCTTCACCTTTGAGGTGGGGATGTGGGTTGTGCACGCCAAAAATCGTCTTGAAATTATTTTAAAATCCTTAAATGCATGTGTATATATACAGGATTCTATTACCTTTAAGCTCTTGGTGTGACCTTGACCTTTGTGGGTCTTACACGCGACACATCGTCTTGATGTGCTGAACATGGTGCCAAGTTATTTTAACATCCTTCAATGCATGACAAAGTTCTGGACACGAAAAAATGTAAGGACTGACAAAAGAATGAACGACAGACAGATTGAACGCAGTGTGATTTTAATATGCCCACATTTGGGGGCATAAAAAGGTTTTCTATGAATTATGCCGCTGGTCATTTTCTCAAATATTAGTTTTGTTCAGAAACAATGCTGTACAGTGGAGGGGTGCGAAAATGTTAAAACATATGCTGAAGGAAACAGCATGACTAGGATGGCTCTCCATACCTACCATTACATTAAGCCATGAGACACCAATGTTCTCAATCTCAAAATAATGTCTGCCAAAATATAACACCAAGCACAAACCTGATTGGTCCACTTGCGTAGATTTCTTTCATCATATCATCTCTACCAGATACAGAACCATAGTCGGCTACTTTGGTTACGTTATACTTTGTGATGCTTGCACACTCACCAAATGTTGTACAGGTACCGCACTGATCAAATGTGTTACACTCTAAAAGACAACAGTATCACTAATATGTAACATGTACTTGTCATTGCTTATCCAATAATTTACTGTTGGCTCATTAACAGACATAGTTCTGTAAAAAGGAGAAATGTCAGTGGTATCAATCTTACATAAACTATTCAAATAAAGCTGAAACTCCTACATTGAAGAAATGGTGAGTGCAGTAGCCCTCTTAATCTTTGATTAGTCCAACTGAACGTAAAACATTTACTTTGATCTTTAGCTTGGTAGTTGTTGCAAGTCTCATCTGGAATGCCAGACTTATGTGCGTATTCATACACTCCCCTGTCATCTCCACCCTCACAAGACCCTGCCCCGCCACAGTCGATCACGTTCTGGATTGATAGGTACGCCGACGGCCATGCACCTTTCCTCTGTATGTTAATTCTATCAGCCAATGCACTTGTAGAGCCCATACCCCAACACGATCCACAATCTGTGTTACAAAAAAAATCAGATTTCAATGATGTGCGTACAATGTGTTGCCTGCAGGAAGATATGAATCAGATCGGGAAAATATGCTAAAGAATTAATATTCTGACTCTACCAATGGCAAAATAAAGTTTAGAACTTATTGTAACACAGACAGATTTTAAAATGGGGATTACTAAAGACATTTCTTTTTGACTTAATTAATATAATTATTTATTGAATGTTTTCGTATGTTATACCTGGTACCCAGCTGGCAGAAAGTTTATAACCAGCTTTTAAGCAGACTGGCAATGTAGTAAAGCAGCTCATTAAACTTTAAAGAGGTATACATGTACGTGTGTGCCACACTGAGATCTTAACCTTTGAACTTCTGTTTCTTTCTTGGCCAAACCAAATTGATTCCATGCTTTAGCCAGTGGAGATTTGTTAAAGTAAATCTAAAAGCAGTTTTGCTCAGTGTAATTTTTAATATTAATCTAAATCAGCATTTAATAACTTACATTGTGGTATATGTTGATTTCTGGTTGTACTGACATAGTTTTTACCATTCACATTCCTATAGTCAAAGCTGGCAGGGATATCTTTCATAGATAGGGACTCACTAGGTCTTGGATATGTCCTGAAAAGAAAGGAAGTAGGTCTGTAAAGTGTGTTACAATGGTCAGTAAAGATCAGGTATGAAGTGGTGAAGTTATTCCAACATATGGATAATGGAATGAGCATAAACAGACAAATCCAACAACTTTAATCATATACATGTAGATAGACACTTAGTCTTACAGTAAGACTCAAGATTACTTATCAAATGACTGCATAGGTCTTCAACAGTCTACATTCACAATGTGTAAATCAAGAATATAAGAAAAGTACATTAAAATTTTGACCTGGACAGTGATATAAATTCTTATAAGATATACACAATACAACATCTTCCTGTGTGTAAAATACAGCCAGAAAAAACCCAATCAACTATACACTGAACAACAGTTTACTTATTGCAAAAATTCTCAGCACTGTTCCTTGCAATCTTGCAATAATATTTCTGCTGTATATCAATTATTGATTAATTAATTATCAATTATACTGTTACATCCAGGTGTTATAAAATGGGTCATGTGCTGTATAATTTCAGATCTATATAAGAAAATTGATACTTTGTCAATTTTATTATAATGTACTTTCATGATGCTGAAAAAAAAGGATTTACAGACGTTTGTGCCCCAAATACGTTTCGCCCCCATATACATTTCGACCACATGACACTTCGGCCCTGTCTCTCAAATTGGATACATTGTTTTATTTATATCATTGATACATCAAGGCTGAAATTTTCTAAATACAATTGCTATTTTTTAACAGGCTGGTGAAATTGCCCAATTGGGTTGTCTAAAATCAGCTTTATATTATTTTTTTTCACTTGTAAAGTATTTTAACACATTAAGTATGATAATAACAACATGGAGCAATAACATACTGTACATTCACACAAGTATTAGCTCAGAAAAAAATGTTATTTCAAAGTGTTCATGTCTTCTTGCAAAAACTTGTCTCAGAATTGTCAAGAAACACATTTTTTTGAAAACTAATGGACAGAAATATAATACATATTATAGAATAGAATACACAAAAACATACATTGTGTATGCAAAGAAGCATACACAAATCGAACATTCTTTGGCCGAAACGGACAAAAAGTGAGACTGAAATGTCATGTGGCCGAAACATCATCATAATTTTTGTGAGGCCTAAACGTATTTGGGCCGAAATGTCTGTCTTCGAAAAAAAGTACCTATTGAAGCTTCTACTGTATCCCTGTGAAGGCTTTAATATTATGTTAACTCTTCACATTATCTTCTATGAAACAAAACAAACACTGTCAGAGATATCAGTCACATGCATTAATTTAACTGTTGTAAATTAAAGTCATGTGATTTTTGCATAAATTGAATAATCAATTTGCATGACCAATTTTATCGGACTTATATGACCTGAATAAATTCATTGAATGTATTAACTGAATTTGATTACAGTAAACTCCGCTTATAACGAACTCCTCGGGACCTATCAAATTTGTTCCTTATATCTGTATATCGAACAAGTTCCTTATATACAATGTATATATATCGAACTAAAATATATATTGAACAAGTATTTTTACAGTCAAATGTAATAAAATCCAAACCATCAACTTTTTCAACCATCAAGATTTTCCTACCTCCTTTTGAGGAGTTGTAAAGATATATAACTGTTAAATGTATCCTTTTCTATACCCTTAAATCTATGTAAAATAACTGCAAGAATTTTTAATACATAAAAAAGACAGTTCATGTTTTCATTAGCAATACTTAAAGAAATACAATTGAAGAAAGCTGATTTTCGCTCACTTGCCATGATTTGATATAATTATTTTACAAGGTATTTTTCCCAAAATGGGATTTCATCCGGTCTGCATGCTAGAAACGCTCAAAATCATATACATGTACGTAAAAAATTATCACTTCAATATCGTCTTAGCAATTATGTGTGTACTCTCATTTAACTAGTTCACCAAAACATTACACATTTGTAATTATTTACTTTTATGAATAATAGCTACAATTGTGCTATAAAAATTCAATGCAGACAGCAAAAGAAAAATGCAAAATGAACAGATTTTTTAAAACTTTTCGGGACATATTTGCAGTTATATACACGATTACTTTACTAAACATTTTGCATTGTTGGGCAAGAAAATAGTGTTCCTTATATCCGAAGTTTCCTTATAACCGGAGTACGATTTTTCATAAATCGGGCCTAATAAAACTGTTCGTTATATCCGAAGTTACTTTATATCCGGAGTCGATACATACGGAGTTTACTGTACATGTACTTTCTGATAAAGTAAGCATAAAACCTCAGTATTGTACATGTACTGGAGCGTTCAATGAACTAGGCTTAATTATGGGGAAATATTTTTCAAAAGTAGAAAACTTTTTCTACAGTACATGATATTATTATTCCAGAGTTACCAGTGTGACAGACCTACAGAACACCCTTGGATGGCGCACCCTTTAGAACAGGTGTCAAGCCTCCAAATTGGTTATGTTTTACAAAATATACTACAATCTTGTAGCAATCTCCCTGCCCAGTTACTTAGAAGTCCCAAACAGGTTATCAATACATATGCACGCCTTTAGTCTCCGCCAAACCCATGCAAACTTGGACTTCTTTAAGTACTCTTTTTTCCCTCCATACCACAGTCCTGTGGAGTAGATTACCAAAACATATTGCGATCCTGCCTGATCTTGAATCATTCAAGCTGGCAGGGGCCCAACTCAATTATTAATTGTACAATAGTTGTTTTTAAACCTTTTATTCTTTAACTATTTTAAACAGTTTTAACAATCTTGATTCTCTTAACTGTAAGAACAACCTTGCAATTGTTTTATCTTTTATTAACGCCCGGTGTGCACCCTGCCCATAATACTTGTGAGAGGTGAGGCAGTATAACAAGATAGATGATACAGACTAGACATGATAAGAAATTATGTTGACTAATTGTGTAGTTTTCCACAAACTTTGTAACAAACATTATAACTTGCTTTAGCACAGGCTGTCACAGATGAGACCACCACTGGCATGCAGTAACAAGATATTGTACACAAGAGGCATTGTCCCATCAATATGATCATTATGTAAAATGTAAATAAATAAAATACAAGATACAAGAATATTTATTTAACGTCGGATACATATATAACAGATCAACATTAGCTACTTGAGCTATTTTCCGACAAACAATAGTATAAGAAATAACATAGTAAAAAGTAGCTGTAAAAGAGAAAATAGCACATAATTATGAAATAGCACGGATATCGCATATATTTAGCAAAGTTAACATATACGGTAGTTTCCAGTTGAAAGTGAGTAGAGTATTTACACATAAAATCTAGATAATGTCTGTATCTAGTTAGCTTACACATGTATACATACATTTATTTTGTATAAAACTAAGAGGATCTTAAGGAAAACTGTTGCTAAGAGAATTACACATCAAACATGCATATGAAACAAAATCACAGATACAAGTATGTTGTGAAAATAAAATAAAAAATTTAGTATGTCACTAGATTCTATTCTCGGCTTTGCCGTGACGTCATATACTGACCAGTTAGCCAATCGGATTATTAGGTCTCGTTCATTTCTTTATTAGGTAAAAGGTGAAAACTCGTTCTAAACCGTAGACTCGTATGCAAGTTTAAGTTTATTGCAAACGAAACAAAAAGCTTTAACAACATAGAATTACTATAAAAAACAATCTGATAGTAGATCGTTGTTTTCTTTCATTTCTAGTCTTGGTTATTGTACTATTCAAAATTAAAGATGCAAAGAGACCAACGATGACAGCCGAGGAATCACCTTTCCCGAATATAAATAATTTATCAGTACCCGGATGTGCGAAGCCGAGAATATTACATAAATAGGCTTTTTAACAGACTTTTACTAATTAGATTCTATCTTAGAAGATTTGGGGACTAAACAAAAAATAATGAGTAATAAAACAAAGAAGAAAACTTAAATTAATAAATAAAGATTAAAAAAAATTGTATCAGTGGTGCAACAAAAATCAATATTAAGGATGTCTTTAGAGGCATAAAATGTGCCTAAATATGAAATACAAGTTTCTTTTTAGAAATACCTGACACCGAAGTCCTTATCCTCAATAATTTCTTTGAAGCCATAGTTTTTTTTGTTTAGTTTGTATTTCAATACCGTGTCTGAAGGTTTTTCAAACTCATAGACATGTGCAGCATGTATGACAGCAACAACTGCAGCTAAAATCAGAACTTTCTCCATTGCTCCCATTTTCCTTTGTCGAACGACGGTCATGTGATTTTCAGTCATGTGATTTTAGAAGTCGTAAATTTAAAAAGTTACTGTTCACAACTGATTGGACTTAAGTTTTTAATTAAATATGTATAACAGCTGGAGTTGATGATATTCCAACAGGATCAATTTATCTTGTATTTTAGAAAAATAAAATAATAAGTCGTAAATTTGTTCACTTACGATGAAAGACTACTTTTCAATCAGCGCGAGATTCGAAGTGTCCAATTTTGTATCAAATTTTCAAATTTGATGTCACCGTAGAGATTGTAGCTTAAAATACTCAGTTTATAGCCATGTTAATGTCCTAATTAAATGTCTTTTCATCCAGACCCAATTTTAGAAAATCAACTAAAAATGTGCTAGGAAAACACGTTCACAAGAACTTTATCTGGCGGTCCGTTATCTTTAGTTTAGTCAAACAAGTGTTTTAAACAGAATGTCTGGTGACGGAGCGAAGCCAAAAGATTTGATCTATCATGTAGAAGTTTGCCAAAACCCTCATAGGTGAGTGTTGAATATCAGATGTACTGGTTTATAGAAGCTGCCAAAAAGAATTACAGTGGTTTCGTCGGCCTCGCGTTTCGCCACTAAGGATTTATGTTGCCAGTTCGTCACCAAGGTTTTGTATAAGATAAATATAACAATATGATTTCACACCTACTTAAAGGTAATTACTCAAATAATAAATCAAAGTTCACACAGTTAAATGAGAATACCATTTACTGCACAAATTTTGATTAAAAAACGTATTTGATTTATCTGTTTAAAATTTGATTTTAGATTTTGATAATTA
>JAUMHA010087633.1:0-18362 GCA_032359765.1 Saxidomus gigantea
TGTATGCATCATGTTTGTTTTAACCATGTTTGTACATCTGTGATATACTGAAATAAATCTATCTATCTATCTATCTAACCGCTAATGCGTAGTTCTTAGTTAATAGTGAAAGGTGTTCTATCTCCCGGTTTTAATTCAGTTTTGACCACAACCTGATAAAATGCATGCAGAAGTTACAGCAAGGAAAAGAAAGAAAACAACACAGTACAGTTTTGATAAGAAACACGAGATATTGCATACTAGGAACGTCCCCGTTGTTATGAACGTCGACACTAAAAATGGACAAGTGTGTGACTCTCTGTACAACTGGTTGGATATGAGGCCTTTAATAATAGTTTGAAGCAAGGAAAAGAGAAAAAGAAAACAACACAGTACAGTTTTGATTAGAAACACGAGATATTGCATACTAGGAACGTCCCCGTTGTTATAAACGTCGAAACTAAAAATGTACAAGTGTGTGACTCTCTGTACAACGGGTTGGATATGAGGCCTATAATATCAGTTTGAAGTGATTAGACGGTGACTGCGTTACACTATTGGGGTATCTACAGTTGTTTATTAAGTTAAATAAAATAATTTTCTGGTTTAAATAACATTAGTCACCCTATTCCTTGTGATGTAGCAAGTAGTCTCAAAATATAAATTTGCAAATAAAAATTAGAAGTAACGTACAATAAAAATTTAATTAAACAATTTTGAACCGGACAGTCTGTGTCTATTGAAATAAGAAAGCTGCCTAATACATGATCCAAACAAATTGATAAGACTTTAGTGCAACTACTATATGCTTTCTGTAGGGGGCCTTCAAAGATGCAAACATTAGTTTTTGTTTCTTTCATTAATATCCATTAATGTGCGAAAATTTCAAAGGCAGCTATTTTATGCCATTTGGTCTACCATGTTTCTTTCTTGCAGTTCATATGCTCCACCGATTAAATTACTCTGGGTACTTGATACACGCTAACTGCTGTTGCTTTTAAAAATGCATGCAGGTCGTATGTAGGATTCATTGCAGTTTTCATAAATAAATAAATTAGGTTGTCTCGGCACAATTTACCAGGTAACGTAGAATCTTGAATGGTGCAAGAATTCGAGGAGATCATGCAAATTTAGTACTGTTTTCTGTCTAAATAACACATAGGAATATTAAATTATTTCGTGGGAAATGAAGTTACAAATACAATGTCTCAAATGGTCCAGAGCAGTGTCTAGTCACCTTTGCTACACTTCACAAGCCGACGAGAAACTAGAAATGGCGAGCTTGCGAAAGAAATCCTTTTTTTGTGCGAAAATGAGAACAGTTTTGATATACGTTTTTCATGTCTCCTTTGAATATGGAAGCACAGGACCGGTACACATTGCCTGGAAATAATAATTCCAACATGCACAATGTCTCAATATGATGACTGTAGCTTGCTCGAATACCTATAGTATCCAGTCTAAACTATAATTTGCCGTGCAAAAAATAACTCGAAATTATAAGTGATATATTTTATGAAAACGGAAAGCATGTTATGGCATTGTTTGCATTGCCTAGTAATTATAGAATCATAGATAAATGTTGACTGTAACTGTCTACAATTGTCCTCTTTAAATGGTAAATCTTATATGGCGCTAGCGAGGGAGAGTCTCCAAAAGTAGCTGAAGTGTTTTTTTCGTTTTAGTTAAACATTTAATTTTAACGGCAACTTAAACGTTCAATCTATCTCACAATACAAATAATGGAAATTCTGAAGCAATGCAATCTCAACCTTAAAGTGATGAATTGTTTCTGGTATTGCAGATCTGTAGTTTTCTTCTCAAATAAGCGGTTTCAGCCACAGATGCTTGGGGTCTGGACCTCACCCTCTTAGGCCTGAACCTCGGCTTTGCTCACTGCAATACCTTTAAATACATCCTACAACTGCGTGTAAGCTAACCAATAACAGATGCAATTCCTTCTCAGTCTACTTACCTACTGATCACATGTTTATGGTGACAATGTATAAATATAAGATTTGAAACAACTCTATTTCCTCTATCACATCTCAGGTATACTGTTTATGTCTTTTCTAAAGATAGTACCGATACGAAAACTATAGGCACCCGGCTATGCTCTTTATCGATCGTGTAAAAATGGAACCAGTCGTTTTTTGTGCTGTTCAATCGATAAATTCAATAAGTCAAATAATTAACAGAAGTCCGCAAAATGAACTGGTTAGAAAACAAGAGGGGTAGTCTCACGTGTATCGGTGCTATACACCGGGCATGTAAAAGAATTTACATTTGAACGAAGTTAGAGAGAGAAACGTCAATTGCATCGAGCAAAATGTGAAAGTCATAAATGGAAAAAAAACAGGTGCTCGTAGTTGGAATTGGGCTTTTCCCGCTTGTTTTGTTTTCGAAATCAAACTTATATAAAACCATGATGACCAACATGTGTATATGATAAACTTGTAACTAGCGTAAGCCCTAAATTAGAATATTCATCCGAAGTTTGGGACACATACAGTACAAATCAAATTGTAAAAGACAAAGAAAAGTTACATCCGATTTCTCACCAACTGATACAATAATACTTATATTAAGTTTCATGCATACCAATGATGTGTTGCCGTGTTGCCATGTAGATTTTGTAAGATGACTGACGGAAACGTAAGTGAAACGTAACGTTTGTCAAGTTCATACATTCAAGCCTACTTGATTTTCCATTTCCTGTTGTCTATAACTCCGTGAAAATTAAACGTTTTCTGCATATGACAGTTTGCATATATCATTGGCTATAAAACGAATTTGTTTTATTTTCTTGCACGTAAATAAGCAAGTGTAGGTTCGAATCTCAGAACATTTAATTCTAATTGTTTGTATCTGTTTCAATCTTATATGTACTGGGAAAAGAGTTTTAAAAAATAACGGAATGATGATGTTTGAAATATGCAGTCTTCGGTAAAATGAAATACAAACAAGAACTAATGAAATAGAAACCTCTTTTCAAATGCATCAAGTTCCTTCTATATGCATCCACATTGATAGGTTTTTTGCATTAATCTCAAATGTTTTCATGCTCTCTTCTCGTCATAAACGTTTAATGAAAGCAAATGAATGAGGAATTGAGGGACAGGCAAATTTGTGGATGGTTAAAGACATTCTTCATAACCTGCATACTGAATTATGGTCAAGAACGATGCTGCATAAACTAATTTAATTATTTTTTAGAGAAATACCTTGTCTGTCAGCTAATGCATATAATTATTGTCATTTAGAAGGTTTGAAGGTTTGTTTGAGTTGGGTAGATATTTCATGATAATCAACAGAAGATTCATAAAAATTGTTCAAATATTGGACTAAAATAATGAAATCAACACATCCTCGTATGATATGTTAGATACGTTAAATAGTTCTTATCAAGAAATCAAACAGAGGGTCAAAGACATTTTAAACACAAACATGGTAAACAAAAATAAGACTTTCTTCGTACTGTTTGTTTAAACATAATCTGGAGTTAAAAATATATGCCGTGTATCAACGAAAAGAAACATCAAATTGCACTTTCTAAATTAAGATTATCGTCTAATGGCCATGCAATAGAATCGGTGATGTTACATAGATATGTAGCCAATATAACATGGGTATAGAGAGTGAGTACCACTGTCTCTTAGTCTATCCAAAATACAGAAACATTATATTAAAAACATGTTTTACCTACTATTTATACGTAATTGTATTAAAATACAACGCGAGCGTAACGCTATGGGAGCTTACTCGGCAAACTAGTAGAACATTTGAAAATCGAAGTTGATATGTTTGCAACCTTTACACAAACGATCTTACATAGTGGATATTTAAAGATTAGAAATACGTTTATGAAATAACTCTAACTTTCGCACAACATATAGTATATGTAATTCTGGTACTTCGCGGCGGTAACAAATGTACATGAACGGTAGTGGGGACAACTTGGGAACTACATTTACAAGAAAATGCACTCTGCTATATTATTTTTGTATACAGAATATATAATACATTTGCATATTCTTCCTCCTAAATCCTTGGTTTGATTTTGAAGTAACTGACAATGAAGGATTTCATTCTAAATGTAATCAACAGTACGCCTTACATGACAAACACTATATAAATCTTGCTTTCTACAATGCACATTTTATTAACGCAAGTTATAAATTCACGCTGAAGCAATAATACAATATATGTTAAATTTGATAAAACGCATTCAAATACATTCATATTATAACACACATTTCACATGTATTACGTATTTCAACATAGAGGAAAACTAACACGTAGAGATTACATTAGAATAAAGTCTAGTAAAGAACAAGAAAAACCGTGATACAAAGTATCACAGCGGGCCTACAAACAAAACTGACATGTAAATATTTTGGAAATGGGTGTTGGTTGATGTTGAGGCATGGCCACAATAATTCAAAGAGACCAAGTTTAACTTAAGCAAATACCTTTCCGGAATCTGATATCAAGTTTGATATATTAAAAAGCAAACATAAGGTTTCCAGCCGATAACGGTCACTTTATCAATTGTTATTTTCATTAACTCTATGCTTTCAATGATTCATATTCAAATTCTGAAAGAAATTTACAGTCTGATTAAAAAGATATATGAAATTTTATATCCCTAGCCTCATCTTGTAAATAACTAAATGAACGGTATACCAGAAAGAATGATTTGTCAATATTCAGTAACCATTATATTATAACAATTCAACATAATTTTAGTAATTAAATATTCAGTATACACTGTAGAAATATATTAACAACACATTCACTTATGAGCCTGTCCAAATGATAGTGATGCAGATATATTTACAAAGTTATAAAAAGAATGATAAAACGGTAAAGTGGTTTAAAGTCAAAGAAAATACAAATTTTATTAATAGGGCATCCATTCCACTCAAGTAAATTTTGTATAATAGCAAAAATGATGAACTTTTACCGTCTAGATTTTCAAAAAACCAGATCTAATATAAGCTATTATCCTTATTAGTTTTGCATGAATGAAGATTTTTATGATCATTTAAAAATGGTTTAAAAGCTGAAAATGGTAAAACCGAAGACAAACATGTTTTAAAAAGTTGGGTTCGGATGGGATATGAATTCCATTCGTAAAATTACAGCGCAGACGCCTGATCCATTAACGTTACGACGATCGTCTGCTAAAACGCAGGAAAAATAGCCTTATATAATCTATATAAAGAACGACAACTCTTACATTTCTAGTAACTTTATATAGATCTATATGAAGAACGATAACTCTTGCATTTCTATAAAAATAAACTGTTTGTACAGTTTTCATCCCAGAAGTACCTCAATTTTTCAATGAAGAAAAACGCATATTTTTTATCTAGTGCTTAAGTCTCCATGCATCTTTTACTCACCACGTATTATTGCGGCCCGCAATAACTAGATATATAGACATGTTGTTCTATTACCTCCTAATAGGGAGAGCGCATCACATATACACAAATTATACAAACACATATACAAACATATATACAAACACGTCATTATCAAATTCATGTAGATGAATTTGCATCACATAATTATATGTTCGATACATATTACAGTAGAATTAAGTTTATATAGATTAAGATTTATAATTGTGATTTGTGGTCGTATGTGATAAATTAATTCCAAAACACATTAAGATATATTATATAATATCTAAACTCATTATAATATAGATATAAGATGTTAATACAATATAGCACGTATAAAACGCAAAGAAAAAAGAGCAAAAGAAAAGAAAAGTTGAACAAAAACAAAAAAAACGTATTCAAGCTTTGCTCTTGATTTCGATGATCCAACTTCCCAATGTTCGGAACACTGTTCCGGGTTGTACATACAAAACTCCTAAGTGATATCAATCATCCTTAATTTATATTCATAAACAAATGAGTCAGTAAGAGTGGAGAGCAAAGGTCTTCGTAAATATCACCCAGTATAAATATAAATATTTGCACCCCGTATTTCACAATCAGTAAAAAGTTTGTTTAAACGTAAGCCACAACTAGATGTTACAATGTATTGTCATAATACGAGTCAAGTATATGTTTTTATTTAAAAATAACACAAGCTCTCGTGGCTTTGACTACTAGTATGCCGAGGGCTGACCACGATGTCCTTGTAGAAGCAACACTGATATAAATCGGACTCAATGTATTGTGTTATCCGTAGCAATGCGTTATCAAGTTATAAATTTCGCTTTACATGTTCCAAAAGCGTGCTAACTTTGTCTGGTTTGCACATAAACCTATGTTTTTAAACCATCATTTGCCTTAAGGGGAACTGTCTTCCCCTGGAAATAGGGTAAATGAACAATAGGCACAGCCGCACTTGATCGTTTTTCTCTTATTGTCTTCATCTTCCATGAAAGCTTTCAATGTTTTTGGCTTCAGAATGACTACATCTTTTTTGCTTTTCGATACACGTACAAGTTTTGCAAGTTCATTCCTTAATGAAGATTCATCTTTGGAGAGTGCTCTCCCCTGAGACATCAGATCATATATGGAAGAACGTAGACTGCTTCCCTCTACTCTCAGTTCAAGAACACGTCGTAGAGATTTCTCCATCGGGCCGAGTTCTCTCTCCTCTGGTTTGTCTTTGTAGAAGGCCTGAAACAATTGTAAAAGTTTTTTTCAGATCAGAAAGGGAGCGATAATGCTTGATATGCTTTCTGGATTCCTGCCAGTTCTCGGGCGGAAAATAAACTTTTTTGTATTTAGTGTAGCAACACATACTAGTTAACCCATAAAACTTTCAGAGGATAAACTTAGGTTCTCTGATGACATTCTAAACTTGTCAGTTTATCGACTGCGACCAGAGCTTATTTATAAATGAGGCCAAAAAAGGGGTACAATGTCCCTCTTTAAAGCCACATCGGGCAACAAATTATCGGGCACTCAACTTTGTGCAAAGCACTATTTTCAACAAAGATGTTTAGTGCTTGTTTTTCTTCTCTAAATACATGTACGAAAAGAAGGAACAATAAATTTAAGTATATTCCAATCAAGATACACATCATTTAACTTGCATTATTTACATTTATAGTTAACATGTTCACAATGATAAAATATGAACACTAATAATGTTTCTTGCTCATGCTGATCCTTATTTAAAAAAGGGGAAAAAAAGGGAAAGCCAAAAAAATATTGAATAGTGTGAGCCTTGAACCCTGTCCGCTTGGGTGGCAAACTATAAACGTAACCACTCGATCATTTCTGATAAGTTCTTTCTACGACTGTATTTAAAACTAATTATGTCATATCGATTTTATATTACGCCTCATCCGTTACACGGTCTATTTATGTTTAAATTGTTCTTCTTGAATATACTTAGTTTTACACATTTTTATTCAAATAATTATATATCTGACATAGTTTCGTTCACATTTTCTACAATATCGATAGTCAGTGTACCTTTACAAACTGAATCCCTGCTTTTATCTCAGCGCATGCGCAATAAAATCGGAAAAAACCCAACTGCTGGCAGTTTAGGTTATAAATAGTAACACAATAGAGAAGTGATTTAAGCGGGATATTTAACAAATATGAGAAGTTTGAGTTACCTATTTAGTGACTTACACCGAAAGAACAATCGTTCCAGTGACACGGTTGCGTAATCTAGGACCTTGAGTACGGTATAAAGCCTGTGCGGTACGAAACATAAAAACGCCCGTAGATCTGGTAGCGCCCGAAAACTGGTAGGAATCCAGTACGCCTTAAACGTAAACTGTCTTGATTTATTTTTATATATTGAACGTTGACACTTTTTCGATGCAAGAAAATTAAAACATCCTAAGCACTAGATAAAATTATTACCTTGATTGTTTCATAAGCGCTCATGAACAGAGCTATCAGCAGATTGACGACGACTATGGTAAATATAGCAACATAGGCTCCGATATAGAATCTAGAAAACCACCACACCCAGTTACCCCCACTCTTATCACTCTCAAGGATGGCCAACGTAACATATATTTCATCTCCATTTACAACAGCTAACAATGTTTCCGCGGCAGCTGCTGGCGTTTGAAACTGAAACAATATTAAGTATGATATCAAAATAGTTTCTCTCAATTGTTAAGCATTGTGTCTGTATAAACATATTTTACGTAGCTGGCATGTTCCAAAATAGAGGAAGTCAGCTTTCGGATGTAAAATGTAATGCCTTATACGGCAATGACTTTGGTTAGGCCAAAATAGACGTTACAGTACGTTATGTACTTTATTCATCTTGCCTAAACACTTACCGGTATTAGGTATGCTCTTTGTGCATAAATCTTATGCAAATTTGTCAGATATTGTGATGAATAATACATTTTAAAACTAGCGTATCTCCAAACCTTGACGTGGTAAGGTGCCATTACGACATATCCACACACCCAAAATCCAACAAATAAAACTCCAACACATAGCAGGTAAGCCATCACATCCCAGAAAGCACGGTATAATGTGCTAAATAGCAACTGAAATAATATAATTTTACGTTTTGAATTAATGTTACAATCTTATTTAAAGAGAGAATACCTGATTATAATACAACATGTTTTAGAACAAAAACAAACAGTGCACTGTAATGTCTTTTGGACCTGAAAAGGCTGGTCACGGCATAAAAAGTATAAATTCCTGCAACAGGACGACCCGTCTACGGGGAAAATTTAGTGCTCAACGCTAATAAATTTATGTCCACGCCCACTATTATTAACATGAAACATCAGTACAGAACCAGCATATGGTGAATTTTTAGTTCTTATTACTCAACACACTTTAATTGTATAAAACTCACATGGAATTTGTTATGGAATTTGAAGAATCGTAGAAGACTCAGCCAGGCTAAAATACAGCCAACACCCAGCCATACTGTATAAGAATCTAGCACCTCCAGGTTCCATCCACTGTGCTACAATATAAGTAAATAAGAAACCATATGAAAGAGAAAATATGGAATACACATTATGACAATACGTTACCGTCATAAATGAATACTAGTTTTATATTTATTAAGTAGTAATAACAATATGAAATGAAAATTTGAGATGTGAAAGGTTATACACAGTCTTTCGTGTCTTGTATTGTTTGGTCAAGCGTTTAAATAGTACACTTTGTAAACATCATGATTTGAAATGGGTTCAGCGTCTGTTTATACATAATCTTTGTATAAGACAGTTATGGCTTTCCATAACATGGGGTTTGTGTGTCCTATTACCTACGCTTTAGTTACTCCTGACACGTTTATGCTGTTCAGCTTATTTGTTTTTGTGACTGAAGACTTTTTTGCAAATGGCTTTTTCTTTCCGAGCAGTGAAACGTTTTCAAGCCGAAAGGCTTGTTGTCAAAGTCCCCGTCAGATTTGATTTAAATCAGACAAAAATGTCAATATATCTAAGAGAGATAAAATAGTTTCAATTTCAAACCTTACCCTTGTATTGAAAACTATCCATATTGTTCCATACAGTGTTAGTACGTCGCAGAGAATAACAGTAAGATCCCAGAATTTTATGAACCGAAAGTATTCTGATGCTGGAAGATCTGACTCATCATCGACGGCAGCTCCGTAGTATGATCTGTAGTGTTTCTTCATAAACTGCTTAGTTTTCTGAAAACAATTGAAGCATTCAGATAGCTAGGTATCACCGTGTCCAAGCATTACAAGCGACAGGCGCATATGTAACGCATCATATACACGCAGTGCGTTTTGTTGGTAAGACAGAGGGGATAAGGTTAGACAATCAAGCATTTCTTGTCCACATTCTCTTGCTTTTCAAAATGTTGCCGATGAGAACCACAAATGTTTGGACTTTTATGATTAATCATTGTTTCTGCTATGAAGTTCGCCGTTGCTGAGATCATTCAGGAAAACCTGTGCTATATGACAGACCAGAAATAACCGGCACCTGGACAGACTGACTGCCGTCAGATGGACGTTTCACCAAAAACATTTAGACACCAAAACGGAGACGGACAAAATGGTCTGTACATGTATATATCAGTGGCATGTAGAATAAAAGTAAATAATTATGTTTGCAATAAAAGTTAAATGTAAAAAAAAGTGATCTTACATCTAATAATACTAGACTTATTGTACGGTCCATGGAATGTAGTAGACAGAGTGATACACGTACTTGCTTTCTTTTACGGACACTTTAAATATCGCTGAAGAGTTGCTTTCAACCGTGTTTACTGCTTTGAAAATACTTATCACAATATTTTATTTTACAGTATCGAACAGTGTTTATCTGTTTAATAATACTGATTTCAAACCCGACAATTAGCTTAGAGCATGGTCGGTGAAATTAAAATAATAAAATAATTTCGTTGTCATAACATCATTACTCTCCCTATAGAATTAACATTGTCTGATATTAATTTTGTTTTATCTACAAATTGAGCAGTATGCAAACGTTACTAATCAACCTGTCGCGTGTCAAGTATGGACACGGTGGATGTAAACGCCTGAGTGGAAAAGCTGACATAGCTCGTTTATGCTAGACTTGCGTTTCAATCAAAAGAGAGGGTCTGTTATAGTATACAAATAGTATATACATTTATCTGACCACGCGAAAAAAGAAATCAAACCCGCCACCAGTCTGTGCATGACTGAACAAATAATCGTTAATTACCAGGCTCAACTGTTCTCTTAAATTTTCAGCACCCGCTTCCAAAGTATTCAAGCATTTTATAGGCGGCCAGTTCATGTTATCGTCGTTCCTGGCATGGACCAGTTTTAGACTTCTCCCCGCAGTAACAAATTATCAATGACCCAATTCGGTTGCATGATCCCCTCCTCCACAATGCCTAATGCCTCAGCTATAAGTAGTTATTTTACTCGTGAGTATGAAAAGTTCCTACATGTATACAGACAATAAACGCACATCATGTATATAAACGTCGTCGTCTACTTTCATGCTTTCATAAAGTCTAGTTTGCACAAAATGATTACAGAAACGTGTTTATAGCAACATTTCTCTCCATTCAGACTTGTATAACCTAAGTGTTGTAAAATGAAAAGCCATACCCAAAAAGTAAACACGGCAAAGACCAGAGTCAGTGCTGTTAGTACCAATGATAATATTGTAAACGTGATAACAGCAGCTCCAATAGATTCAGGTGTGTTTTCCAGTTCCAAGTCTGAAAATAATACAGGTCGATCATAATTTGGGCATTGCAAACGGTGTGCTGTAATTGCTAGATGCAATTTTATAAATAAATCAAAATGAATACTATATGGAAGTTAAATATACGGAAAAAAAACGTAAGTAAACTTCAAACGGAAATCGCGTATGCTGGAAACATGTAATTAGCTTAAAAGGGATATTGAGCATGTTAAAGAAACGGAAATCAAATTGATACTGCAATGGACAGGGCGGCTTGTTAAAAAATTGCAAATGAAGCCGAGAGTGTTTAAGAAATGCAAGTGAAGTTGACACTGGAATTGATAGGGAAGTCGAGCATGTTTATGAAATGCAAGTGAGGTTACACTGAAATTGATACGGAAGCGGAGCATGTTTGAAGCTGGGCATGTTGAAGAAATGCAAGTAAAGTTGGCGGGGAAGTGGAACATGCTAAATAAATCTAAGTGAACTGACAATGAAGTCAGTTAAACATGATAAAGATATATAACTGAAGCTAAAAGTGAAATCGAGTACAAATGAAATTGACAGGGAAGTCGAGCATGCTAAAGGAATTCATGTTAAACTGAAAGCGAAGTCGAAAATGCTAAAGAAACGTCAATAAAATGGACAGCAAAGTTGACCACGAGTAAAGTTGACAGGACAGGCGAGCATGCTCAAGTTATCTATTATATAATAAGTGAAACTGTCAGTGAAGTAAAACGTTGTAAAGAAACGTAAACGAAATTGACTGTAAGGTCGAGCACGAGTGTAATTGACAGGGAAGCCGATCATGCTACAAAATTATAACTGAAACTGACAGGGAAGTTGAACATGCTTAAGAAAACGTAAAATAAAGTGACAGGGAAGCTGAGCATGTTAAAATACAACATAAAGGTCATTGAAAGGAAATAAATTAAAGTTTGTCTGAAACTGATATAGAAAACAAGAATGGTTTAGAAAGTAAAGAGAAGTTGGCAAGGCAGTCGGAGATATCAAATAAAGGTAAATGAAATGGACTGGGAAGTCGAACATGTTAAAGAAACGTAACTGAAATTGAGAGGAGAGTCTTGCAAGAATCGGCAGACAACATGTGACCCTTAATAAAGGATACCTACCTGGTACGGATAGGTTCATCTCTTGACATGCAATTTGAACAGTTTTCGTTTCCAGATCTACGCTCACTTGTCCATTATTGTCCAGATC
Organism: Saxidomus gigantea; assembly: GCA_032359765.1. Classification (NCBI taxonomy): domain Eukaryota; kingdom Metazoa; phylum Mollusca; class Bivalvia; order Venerida; family Veneridae; genus Saxidomus; species Saxidomus gigantea. The sequence goes on from JAUMHA010087633.1 coordinate 12,326, forward strand.
AACAAACGTCACCTATGGCAGAAAAAAATCAATTAAAAATCGATATCAAATTATACTTTACATGTTTTAATCAAAATCCTCGCAGACGGGCTACATTCCCTGGCAGATGTGATGTGAGTCCCGCTGTGCGTAAACAAACACCAGTGCCTTGCGACAAATTCTGAATCCAAATAAGCTCGAAGTCTTTAATTTTAAATAGGGAAAGGTTAAAAATTGACAATACTCCTATTCCTCTTTATTTGCAATAACTATTAATGACGTACCCAGCCTTCTACACGCAAACACGTTGCTTTATTACTTTCTTGATGCGAACGAACAGAATGAAGTGTGAAATGTAGGGTGGTTGACAACATTCTGAAACAAGCAAATTGCAAATTTAAGATGGGGGTAATATTGAAAGCTGTATCAAAACAAATTTGCAAAACTCATACTGCGCCTTTTAAAACCGTCAAATACAAAAGTAATTTATGCATCGTTTCGCCTTTGTTAAACATAATTACTATATATGAAATATCAATGTAATGTTACAAGAGAACGCTTTGCTGTTAAACTGTGAGAAGGAAATGTTCTTTCTGTGTTGCAGACTGAAGAATAAATCGCATATTTTGATTGGTCCTAGACAGAGTAAGCAATAAGAAACTTTCCGTTTGATAAGCTGCAACAGACTTAGGAATTGATTGGCCCGTAGATATATTGAAAATTAAGTAACGTACCTTTTGATTGGTTGTGACAGATTAAGGTGCTCAAATTCACGTGTTATATTGTAACAACACACCGTTTCATTATCAGGTTTCTCACAGAAGCTCAATCCTTTGTCTATTTGGAATTGTTTGTCTAGAAAGAAAGAAAGAAAGAAAGCATACGTGAAGTGACCGTGCGGTTTAGCGGCCGTACCCACCGTATTTCAATTATTTTTACACGGACAGTTTACCAGTGATCCAGTACTAGAACACTGTCCTCGTTAAGAAATGCCAAACTTTCAACATAAAAACATAGACATGATACAATGCGAAAATGTGTCAACAAGGTAACATTTTCCGTCAGCTGAGAATTTTCAAAGCATTTATCAAAGGAAAAAATGTATTTTCGGTGCTAACAGCTAATGCATTTATCATTGTTTGATGAGACGAATGTCATTATACCTGAAGGTTGAACAGTTTTGTTACAGAAGATTGGTCAGTTGCTGGCTTATTGCGAGCCGCAGCAGCGGCCCGCTATATTTTAATACAGGGTTGGAAAATGTTACATGTAGGTGAAGTAGTGTATAGTTCTTTATTTAACAAACTGTTATGAAATGAATGCAAATCGCCTAGGAAGGTACCATAAAGAATGGGTAAAACCACTTTTCATGGTGTAGCTTTAACATTGTCAAAAAGTTGATATTTTGATATTTCTGTCTTTCAGGATCCATGTAAACGTCAAATTATTTTATATGCTTATGTCACGTTTAATAAGTATTGAACAGTTTTTACTGTTCAACTAGTATAAAACCGTTATTGGTCAAACATGCCGGTATTTTCCGGTATCGGGTAAAGTGGGTCCATCACGTTACTATGACTCCATGATTTTTATGATTAAAAATTTACAATCACACAGTTTGTTTTTGAATGAAAGTATCACTTCAGAAATGGCATTTTATAGCAATAAAGTGTAGATAGCCAAAGTTTACTAACTGGCCGGGATGCACTTTCCATTTTTATCAGACTGGTTTACAATTCGATTTAACAGACTGGTCTACAGTAATAAACTGAAGGGTAGCCAGAGTTAACTAATTGATCGGTATGCACTTTAAATTAATGAGACTTTTCAGTAATCAGTAAAATGTGCGTTGTTTCGTTTACAAACATTTTGACTGCAAACGATTTTGTGAGGATAAAGGCAGTAATAGTATTGTACATTGTGAAAATCACCTTAATGGAACAAAGCGTAGAACATATTATAAAATTGCTGCGTTAACTTTGTGTTAATTAACGCTTAATGAAAATAGGGATCGTATATACAATCTAATAAATCCTTATGAAAAAAAGAACGGAAAGAGCGTAAAGATTATTTAAAGCTTTTTCATGAATATGTTTTGGTTTCTTATATGATACACTGAAAATGAGTAACAGTTACTAAATTTTAAATACACAAAGTTGAAACCAGATAGTCAAGTAATTGCTTTACATGAACCTAGAATATAAATTTATTCCGTCTATGTTATATGTTATAAAGTTTATTTGCATCTCCCATTTCAAGATATTAACATGAAAGCTTTATTTCTAGGCCCGTATCACAGTTTACTTGTTTTATTCTTTAACATCTTCAATTAAATACACACTGATTCAGAATAAGGTTCATAGGTTCGAGACTTGTTACCGACCTGTGAGAAATTGGCAGTTTCTTATGTAAGATAGGAGGCTATTCTCCTTGCTCTTTCACAAGGCGAATCTGTAAATTTCTGAAACTCTGCTGAAACGAGCCTTAAACCCCTAGTAGAAGTATATGGATTTAACATAACTTTGTGTCAAGGTTCGGACACAATTTGGGAGACAAAGAGTAAGCGGCCGGATAGCTCAGCCGAGAGAGCATTCGCCCTATAGGCGAAGGGTTACATGTTCGAGTCCCGGTCAATGAACCTTATTGGACTATCCTATATATAAAATATCTCTGTTTACTGTTGCCTTGTATACTATTCAGTGGCAAAGTCAGACATTTCAGCATGTTTACTAGATCCACGTGTGAAAGTTTTCTAATTTTCAACTAGTTCAGGACGGAAATATATCTAGACAAAATGGTCGCAAGAAGCTGAAATTGTCATTTCTAAATACCATAGACAGTTATCCCGCTTTTGATGTGTGCGTCTTGAAAACCGGGAAAGTCGAAGTATTTAACCTCCCCGGTCATTCCATCCTCCGCGGTTCGTTTATAGAATCCTATAGCCTCCTTTTCAGCATTGTAATACTGTAACATAGAAAAAGAAATATGGAAATTAACTGATTCATACTCGTTTCATTCATACTGATTACTAGTATACGATGAGTCTAGGAATTAAGGGAAAATAAATAATAAATACATAATAAAAACTACTGAAAACGAGAAATAAACCTTTTTTCATTCTTATTGTAACTATAAAACGCTACATTTTTGTGTGAAGTGCATTATACTAGATTCATAAACAACTTATGAATATAACAAACAAGCACGCAACCTTAAGTTGTGAGTCTGCAGATACTAGTAAATCGAATTAATACATGATGCTCTCTTTTAAACAACGCCTCTGTTTAGAACAGTAGCGCGGAAATAGATTATTATATTCTTTAAGTAGACAAGCAATTGTAGTGAATTGGCATTATCAATTTCGCTTCCTTAGAAAGAAGGAAGTGAACGGAAAGAATTGTCGCAAGTAGTTTCATTTGCATGGTACTGAATGTTGAACATAATACAAAAATGTAGATGTTGTGTTTCTGTTCTCGAGACAAAGCTTCGATGTAAATTTTTTTTAAAATATAAGGTGAAACTCGGTGAAAGTATTAACAGAAATTTTGAAATATATAATAAAAGATATGTGCAACTATTATTTGGATGGTTGTCGAAAGACAGCCGTTCCAGAGTGGTTAAACACATAGAACAACAAATTTATAAACGGATCTTGGCGTTACTACGTTCCTTAAACACAGGCAACTCCGCAGGAAGAAATAGTTCGAAGCGGTGTAATATATACTGTATATTTGCCTACGAAATCCTCAATTAATATACAGAAATGCAATGAGTTACCGACATAAAATCTTTATGCCACAAAAGTGTTCAATTTTACATAATTCAGCACACTGACCGTTTTTAACCTTGCCGTCCTCCATTATCGGAAAAATGTACTAAATGGTTAAAAATTGGAGCACTATATAGAACCGTGTAATGCGCGCACGCATTTATTGCTGTTAAATTGCTATTCGTAGTTGTGTGATTCGTGTTTGTCTGTTTTGGTGGTTGTTTAGCTCGTGCTTTTTCCGCCACAATTTTACTTTTCCGCAACGCAAGTTTGCGATAATTGCAAATCAGTTTTCATTTGCTTGACATTGACCTCCATCTTGTGTTCATATATTAACGTCTTCGATTTGATCAGGTAAGTATCTTTTTATCTTATTTCAAGATTCGTACATTTTTCACAGCGTAGTTGATGCCACTTTCCAGGTCATCTATCGTGTAAACAGCAAACTCTCCCTTTCCTGGAGGATAGGGCAACGTTTCCCAACCTGTGAAAGAAATATACAATTAAGTATAAATCAAACTGCAATACTTAAACACTTATACGATTTCAGAAATTTAAGAAATTAAGAAGCAACTAAAACTCTGGAAAATCAAGTCAGTATTAATGGAAAGTTTACTTTGAGGACTTACTTTGACTTTGAGTTTACTTTCGCGAGCGACCCCAGCAAAGTATCAAATGTATAAAAAAAAAATATTTTGCGTTATTGGTAAAGTTGCCAAGTGGTTCAGGTGATTTGCAATATCAGCCTTCTGTCAACTTGGAACATTTTTTTGAAAGCAAGGAAAACTATCGCTGAAAATCACAAAATTGAATTCCACAGCAGAATCGTAAAAATCTCAACTACTTATGGACAAGAATAAGAAACTGATTTAGAGCTACTTCAAGAAAATATTAACTGTTCTCAAAACTTTCCTCTGTTAAGCCTTCTGACACAAATTAGTTATTGAGGAAAAGAAACGTCACAGTTAGACACATAAAGTGGAGATGAAATGAGCATGAGCAAATCGTTTATAGCAACTGTGACCTTTAGATGTAACCCTTCAAAGGAAACAAGCAAGGAGACATGAGATGGGACTGGAATAGAAGAGGAAGAGAAGAATGACAGGTAGACAAGGCGGCAACTGATATCAGCTTTTAGATAGTGGATATAAATGAAGAGATATATGCAAGTAAAGCCAGCTATCATGTCTGATAAAAAAAAACTTTTCGGTTTTCAAAAATCTTTCAAATCACGGAATTTACGTGTCGCTACATGTGATATAAAAACTGTTATAGTACTACAAGCAGTATTATAACAAAACCCAAAAAGCATCAAGAGTTAAACTTACTGGCGTCCCATTTTTCTAACAAAAGATGGCGAAGGGTAAGGTGTCCTCTGTTAACCACTGAACTGAAGTTGCTTCGATCATTTCCGAAAGACAACATCTGAAAGAGAAGAAGGTTATAGTACCATAGAAGTTTCGATTGTAGCGTTTTGTCGACTCACATGTAGCACCTTTAGAATTTTGCATTTCGACTTTATATGTACAATGCTTCGCTAGCTGCATACTATTTTATATTATGCTAGTCATCAATGTGTGTGCGTGCGCATATGAATGGCATTTTTATTGAAATTGATATTATCATTGTACTGGTGTATTTATGTGATATCTTCATAAAATAATTTTATAATCATTATTATTATGAAAAGGAGCATGTTATATATTTATCACTGTACAAACAACTCATAATTATATACTTTTTACCTGGGTGGTCAGCAGCCCGACTTTTGTGATCTGCAGCAGGAAGATCAAGAAGTAAATAAAATGGAAAGAGCAATAATTCCCTTTCCATTTAAAAGCTGCGTAGAAATAGAGCTTCAACAGTTTGCGAAGTCTCCTGGCTTCGTCCTCATAGCCCTTGTTTTTGCGCACTCCGTTTCTTCCCCTTGCTAAATATATGTACAACAAGAGGTGTCAGTAGGACAGCGCGCTCGACGTTTTTAGTGCTTGCCAATAAAACAAAACTTTGACAGTTAAAGACAAAACAAGGATCTGTATAAACAAGGGCTACAAGTAGCAAGATATTAAGTCAAGAGTTATCAAACTGAAATATTTGATATCCCTGAATACCACATCAAAGTTGTAGATTAATACTTCCAGTGGTTAATGATATATGTGCATGACAGTGCCAGTTGCACACAAGACTTTAGCTTGGAATTTCTAAGTACAACCAAGAAACATTTTCACAGAGTTATCTTCTCTTGCTTACAGATAGGTCTCATGATGGTACATAAGTACTCCAACTTTC
>JAUMHA010087744.1:0-33262 GCA_032359765.1 Saxidomus gigantea
CTTATATGAGCACGAGGTTCAGATCGAAATATCCGTCACTGAGGGTAACTGTTTTGGCGGGAACGAGGCTCTGCCGAGTTTCCGCGAAACAGTTACCCGAAGTGACGGATATTTCAATCTGAACCAAGTATCTCAGGGAAGAAACTTTTTCTTGCATACCGACTTGCACTTTGAAATAGATATTTAAAAAACAAACTTATCGAAATAATGCATTTTAATATAAAAACAAACGTTCTTTAGATGCTATGTATGGGAAAGTTACGTCACATTGTTTATAACGTTACGTCACAAGTAATTCACGTAAGTCGTCTTACACGGGGGGTGTTAGATGAGATTTTCCAGCACTGGTAAAAACTGCAGATATCCCCATCTGGTATGCAAGAATCAGTAGGTCTATAGGAGGCATGTCTGCTATACTGTGTCAACGTTTTAAATATATGCTAATTTTTGTTAACTCAATTGCAAAACAATGTATCTCAATTTACTCGAACCGGTCAAGAGACGCATCAGATGTTCCCATTCAGAAAAAAAAACAGCAATTTTATATCTGGTACAAATGTACAGCTGTGTGGACTATTGCAAGTACTGCACCGAGTGCTTGATGAAGTCATTTTATTAAAAATAACTTATTTTAACTTTACAATTTACTCATACAGTCTACTCTAATGATAAAAACGCTTCATTTTCCCCGAAGCAATGTGCGTGTTTAGCATTATATTCATGACGTCCCTAAGGTTTCAAATCCAGCTGTGTTTGGTTTTCAGTTTCATTAAAGTCTTAAGCGATTCAGGGAAAACAGTTTCAAGCTGATAACTTAATGAAATGTAATGTGACTGACGCACGTGCAGTTGGCGAGTTATTTTGCACTCCCGAAAGAGTGCCTATAACGAACTTCCGCAGTCAAGACCATGATGATCCTTTGTCGCTCACCTGGGTACCATTGGCCATTATACAAGGCCAACAATAGTTGTTAAGGTTTCAAGTCTATGTAAAGAATACGTGTTTTCTGAATAGGGGCAAACAAATCGAATTAAATGTCATCATTAAAAACAAGGTTAACAGGATCATTGAAAGCCGTTTATGAAACTCAACATATTGTTCAGATTTCATATCTGTAGATTCACGGACAAGAAATTTCCTTGCAATTTTGGAGAAATTTTTCAAAACTGTTCCCATATCAGTTAAAATGAAATTTTGACTCCAGAGGCATAATTGAAACAATCATGGTCGAAGAGGACTGGGCATTGAAAGTATTACTCTGGCATTGGTATGGGCTAACTGAATTATTCTACCTTTTAAAGTAAACTTTTTAAAAACGACATCATTGTCCTAATCAATTCATGGACTAACGTTATCTCTAGTATTGATCAAGTTGCACTACATATGGAAAATGTAAACAGACGGTCCAATAATAACAGCAGCTTTCGTATTTTAAATATGCCCAAAAGTCTATAAGAGACCATTGTAAAAACATTTGGAAACGATCATGTGGATCACATTTTACAACTTGTCAATGCGTAAAATCGTGTAATTTTGTGTGTAGTTTATGTGTGGTTTTTAGGAAGATTTATTAATAAAGTTTTAGTTACATTTCACAGTTTGTGAATATTGTGTCATCCAGTTAAAATTATTAACATATTGGCATGTTAAAATATATGTTTTAGAATGCCCACTCGGGGCGTGTGGTTGGGAGTGCAATATTACGTGTATGTGCAGTAGTCAGACAACTGGTCAACACAAGATTGAGGGCACTTGTCCATATGGATGCAGTGGACGCTGGAGCGGGACTCAGAGAAAGTGCAATATCGGTAAGTCACAATGTATCTCTGGCGTGATTATAACAAATGTTCAATTCTGCACAATATCAGTTTTATAATAATAATAATAATGATGATAATAATAATGATAATAATGATAATAATAAAGTCATTATTTATAGAATGTAACATGTACAAAAATAAAAAAAACGAATATTCAAATTAGTTGTTAAGAAGATTACAGTAAAGAAAACTTAAATTTCATCTATACACGACCTCAATTATACACCTTTCACTATAAGTTATAGCAAACATTTCAAAACATTTGAGTTTAATATTATGTTAACGTCAAGTTTTTAATGAAAATAACCATGAAATGAAGACTTTAGTTGTCTTTTTGTCTCCTATATATTTGTTTGTATGTATGGTTAAAATATTCACCGCATCTTTTTAGAATGTTCTGAAACGGAATGGGGACCCTACTGCAATAACACATGTGGTGAATGTAAAGAGAGCACGTCATGTAGCGTCTCTAATGGCATCTGTCCGGAATCCTGTAGACCAGGATGGATTCCTCCCTATTGTACACATGGTATGATGCATTTTCATAGTCCTTTTTTGTTCTGTCGGCGAAACGACAAAACTACATTTTAAATATTAATTTTATTGTTGTTTTCTTCTGTCGTTCTTTCGCCCCCGTCAAAACGACAGAACGAAAACTGTAGCGCGACATAACGAAAGAACGATACTTACGTACAAGCAGAAGACGGTGCTCTATAATTATCATCTTGTGGTTTGAATCCTATAAATACGGACTCTACTGTTTTCTATATAAAATCGCTTAAATACAGCTACTTTTTGTCATGATTTCCAGTCTTTCACGTCTTGCACGGCTATCCTTATTTTGAAGATCTATCTATATACAAACAAAAAATAGCGAAAAAACAGCAGGTTAACCATGATGCAAGAAAGTCCTGGTCAATGCTGTAAACAACATATTCTGCGAGTAGAAGCGCAAGAATAACCCAAGTCACTTTCGTTTTAGCTGACACTTCAGATTTAGTCATAGAAACCTGTAATATGGATTAAAATCACATGTAGTGGGTCCTTTTAACGACTGATCATCAAACAAAAGACAATCTGCCATGAAAGTGGCTTTTAAACACGGAGGAAAATGGCACTATATCTTAATAGGGAATACGTTTGAGTGGACCGCAAAGGAACACCGCCTATTTGCAGGTTTCATACCTTGTGGCAAGAACAATAAGACGACAGATCGAAACAACGATATGTTCTGATATGCCGTAATGTCGCCCTCGACAGAACGCTACTTTCCAGCTTGTGGTTTTGTTGATTTATAGTTGTGACGGTGCGACAAGACGACAAAACGAGATCTCATAATTTGGTATTCTGAATTCTGTCATTTTGTCGCCCCTACCACAATACTGTAGTCATATAATATAATTTTAACTGATTTCTACAAAAATGAAGTTAAAAGAAGCACAACGAGATAACCACTACGAACTCATGAATAAAAATAGCTGTTTTTATACAATTGAGTAGTGCTCGGTTAAAGATAAATGATGTGTTACGATTGTTTATGATCCACAAAACAATTGTTTAAACATAAACATCACATGATATTTGAAAAAGTTCAGAAGTTGTTTCGTGTGACAGAATGTAGGGATGGCTATTTTGGGCAAGACTGCAATGCTACATGTGGAAACTGTAAGAACGATATTACTTGTAACAAAGAGGACGGACAGTGCCCATCTGGGTGCAAACCAGGATATAAACCTCCTCCCTGTATTGAGAGTAAGTAAATATAAAATACGATATTCTCTGTACCACCTTATCTGTAACACCGTTGTTTTAAAAAGTCACTCTTAAAGACTAATTGTTCAAAGATCATACAAACGTTAGTCGAGAGATGTTCGAAATGTATTGTGTAATTTAGGACTAACTGAAACGCTCATTTCTTCATTTCATATCCTCAAAGTACCCCGTAGAATTGCACATTTCACTAGATGATCATACTACATGTAACTAGGTTGCAGCTTAAACATTTATTGTTAATGTCTGTCTCCTAGAGGACTGGCCCAGGTAACATATGAGTATTGTAAATAAGCAAATATGTGATCAAAATTTAGTCACAAAATATAATTAGCGTGATTAAAGTTTACAGGGAAATATTTTATACATGACATTACATATTATGACATTTTTAATATAATGTTCATTTTGATTTCTTTATTATACAGAATGTGGCCAGGGATCGTATGGTGACAACTGTAGTGAGAGTTGTGGTAAATGTCTGCACGGTCAACCATGTGACCATGTAACTGGAAACTGTCCGAAGGGATGCGACCCAGGTTTTCAAGGAATAAATTGTAAAAGACGTGAGTTATTGCAATAATTGGAACATAAATTAGCTGTTTTTGAGGAAGTCATTGTAATTCTAAATGTGTATGTGTATACATGAAGAATTAAAGTGATGGGTAGTTTGCAGCCTATGAACTATTAAAGTGACAAACATGTTCTCAGCAATATTGTGAATGAAACAAATAATTTAATCATGTATTTCTAAAGTACCATATTTTGTCACGCGTGTGACATTTGTGACATTTAGTTTATTATAACGTGCAATACTAGAGGTAATTACCATAATTAATTGCTATAGGTACTGTCGCCAAAATAAAATTATATTGGTTGTAACAAGACTCAACGTTAACTCAATGACATAGTGAGCTCCTCGTGCCATCTACTGCGAACCTTAATTAATTACATGTATAACTTCACTGACTTTGAACATTTTACGCAGTCAGCGATGCATTGAAGGACAGTGCACAAGACGTACTGAAATTAAATGGTGTCATATTTCTAAATTCGTTATTTCATGAAAGAAAATTTAATTCAAATAATGCTGCTTCAGTCAGCCATGTATACATAATCCTAACTTATTAGGACAACCATGTCTGAAACAGTCACTAAAAATTGTTCATTCAGTATAAAGTGTAGCTAAACAAACAGATGGTCACTGTATTTCATCATACTATTTTAATACGTTCAACTTTTGTCATATATCTAGCACATGATATATTACACTATATTGTCATACCGTCGTATTGGCATTTGGATTTCTTTAATTTGATATTATACTTTTTTTTCTCTCAATGCTGAAACTGAATACACATGTATATATCTACTTTTTCACAGCATGTGATGCAGGAAGCTATGGAATAAACTGCTTGGGAAAATGTGGTAGCTGCAAAGACGCGGAAGCTTGTAATAGTACCACAGGAGAATGTTCCGGTGGGTGTAGCTCAGGATGGCTGACAGAATTCTGCAAAAAACGTAAGCTGGCTATCATGTGTAAAATAAAACCTCAGTTCAACTACACATGTCTAACATTTGTTACATTCGTAGAAATTGTTTTATTAATTTTATTGATTAAAACAAATTGGAAATAGTCAGGTAGAGAATGACTAATTCATGCATAATACTTAAAATTCCAGCTTGTGATAAGGGTTTCTATGGCGACAACTGTACAGAAACCTGTGGATATTGTTTTGATAACTCGCCTTGTAGTAATGAAGACGGAGCATGTTCAAGATGTGCTGCCGGGTATCACGGAACCGTGTGCAAAACAGGTTTGTTTCCTTAATACGTTTAGCATCACGTAAGCTCATAAGATATATTTTTATAATGTTGAATCTGATAACTTAAATGCTATCTGTTAGGTCCCTTAACGGCTTACTTATGTTTTTAATCAGATTAATGATTAATTCTTTGCAGAATGTGACCATGGACGCTATGGCGAGAATTGTGACTCCGTTTGTGGAAATTGTGCCGGAAATAATTTCTGTAATAGAACTAGTGGCGTGTGTCCATTTGGTTGTTTATCTGGGTATAAAGGCGAGCTGTGCAGTTTTCAAGGTACACGTGGTTGCGCAAAAGGCGCTTTGTGTTGTATGTTGTAACCTTGTTGGTGATCTTAATGGTTAGTTACGTGCACCGTAAGAAAATAAAGCGCAAGACAAAATTACTATTTACTTTGTAATTCTAATAAATAGTATTTGCAACTGTTCATTTTATTTGCAAACCATAAGATCTTTGCATACATAACATTTAAAAATGGAATTCTTGGCAAAAAGAAAGCTAATTATCATTTGCATGTTGTTTTTCTTAATGAGACGAATTTAAAACAAACTTGTTGTTGTCGTAGGACATACTTTTAATTTATCTATAATTTAAATTGGAAAATGAAGAAAACGGGGACGGAATTTCAACAGAAACGATGGTTGGAGCTATTGTTGGAGTGGTGGCAGCTGTTGCTATTGCGATCGTGGTATTCGTCATATTCAAGAGAAGGTCAAAACGGTAATATCAATTTGACTTCGTATACTTTAATGTTGATTAATTTCAGTATCATCCTGTACGAACTTTTGACCCTGATTACTAGTTATATCAGAATTATTACTTTTTGTACGCAATATTTTCGCAAAAGGTGCGCATTCTTTTATTGTGCTTTTACTTTTAGATCTAGTTTTGATGAATATGTTGCATTTAGCGCATTGTGTACAGCGTTTCTTCACTTATTCTGCTTTGATTACATAATGAAACGTGGCATGTATGACAGCTTTGTTACAATAACGAAGAAGGTTGTTGTTAGTTTCATGCTTCGGAAAACGTATTCAAAACTCCAGAATAAGTTTTCCTAAACGGACAACTAATAAACGACTTTATTTTCATCAAGCTATTTGATCATAATATTCTTATAAAAATATTTATTTATTTCATAGGCATGCAAAATCGACGAAGTCAGAAAATGGATCTGCGACATTTACAAATACAGGCAAGTTGTTTTCTACTCTTATAAAATTTGTTGGTTTCAGCGCATTGCATTTCTCAGTGTATCCTGTCGTTTACAACATTATACATCAATGGACATAACATCTTATATATTTTTTCAGAACTAAAGGTCAATCCAACCGATCGCGTTCAGAGCTCGGAGCGGACCCCGTCAATAGTGCAAGACGCAATTTATTCGAATGAGACAAACAACGAAATAACTGCAGAAAATAGAGTCAAAGTCTCTTGCCTCAGAGCGTACAGTCATGCATCTTTGGCAGATCCTTCTTTGCTGTATTCTGAATTTCAGGTTTGGTGTCTTTAACTTTAATGTCAAACATGTATTTAAAACTACAAAATATATAGCTGTTAAAGACAAATATATATTTATTTACGCTTATATTTTGTGAGTTGAAATGGGACTCTTTTACATTTAGACAGGTTTCAACTGTTCATCAATCTATATAACAAAATCAGTTGTTACAGAATACTTACTTGATTGTTGTAAAGTTAAAATAATTTAGTACAGCTAAGTTTACCGTAATTTGATTCATTTTTCCTTCAGGACCTTCCGCATGGGTTAGCTTATGATGCTTCGGAAGCCAGCGATATCAAATATAAATCTAGAAATAGATATAAAGATATGTATCCATGTACGTATATTTATATTGATATACTGTCCGTTGCATTATCATTATTAATGATATTATTAAGTACATGCATATGAAAGATCCGGCAACATTATGTCGATATGTTCACTAAAATGTATGAGTAGCTTGTGACCTTTATTAATTTCATTGCCTACTTAAATATTTTATCATCATCTTTCATCGTGTATTGTGAGTCGTTGTCTAGCCATGCTCTGTTTTCCAAGATGATAGTTTCAGTGTTACATTTCAGACAACACCAACAGAGTTATTCTGCCAGAAATTCCAGGGGAACGAGACTCCACATATATCAACGCGAGTTACATAAATGCAAGTAGACGAATTTCTAACAAGTTTATTGAAGCATATAATACATATGTAAGCAGAAAAAGTCTTCATGCCGATAGACGATTGTAGTGATTGTAAATCGTGTCAATGAGTAATCGTTCTTTACATTGAATTAGAAAGGTTTGATACAGCCATTGCTCTCACAAATCCCTTGCATTGCGGAATATATCGTTTCAGTTTAAACAAAATAACTAATAAGCATTATGTAACAGCTTATGTACAGTATATATTTCTTAAAATATGTTAGTAGAAAACTCTCGTTTGTTTTGTTTTTTCTGTCAATGACACAGACCAGGACTATGATACGCAGATGGTACAGAATGTAGAGTAATCAGTAGCTTTCCTATTTTCAGGGTTATGACGTGCCTAGGAAATATATTGCTGCGCAAGGTACTGTACCTTTTAAGCTAAAGTATTACTAGAACATGATAAAAAATAACAGCATAACTTGATTGTAGCTGCCAATCGCCTGTCTGTGTTTGGAACGGATGCATACTTATATTTTCAAGTCAGATGGCGTAGGTAGAGCATTCTTTCACACACTACGGATAATCATAACCTTGCCAGCTGTGAGTTAAAGTTCAAGCGAACACACTTGAATGAAATAGAATATTTGTTTATTGATTTCTGTTATAAGTAATTGATGGCCGATTATAATTTACAGAAGATTATAAATCAAAATACACAAGATAAAACATATAAAGTAATCCCAAAACACCATCAAACACAGCACTAGCCAAGAGCCAGACTTACAAGCAGTAGAATGTATCCACCATAATGAGAACAGGCAACAGACAATGTACGCATTAGCTTATATATTAACTATACAAAGGCAACGCTTGCCAAGTACAAAAATAAAAGACAACACATACAAAATGTAGACACAATGAAGCACTGAACACACGCATAAGTAATATGTGAATCTGAGGTTACCGCCTTGAAACGGTCAGTTTCAACATTTGTGACATACAGGAACGATGTCGGACTTTGATCTCTTAAAACATTGCTTAAAACATGAGTCCAAAATGTTAAATATATTCTGGGAGTACTTAGTGGTAACACCTTTGCTGATTCAGTAGATCCCTTTTCTAAGGTCTCGCTAGTGGTCTTACATAGAAACATATTATAAGTCAATACTTTCGTAACTAAACATCAAATTGCCATTTTAATCACGAATTTCAGGAGCACTAGAAACGACTGTCCATGATATATGGAGAATGGTGTGGTCAGAGAAAGTCTCTGTCATTGTCATGCTGACTAACTGTTTCGAATTAGGACGGGTATAAGCTATCTATTTTCTAGCAATTACGTAGGCCTCTATAAATGTATATTTAAAGCTTGTACGCAACAATAGGCATATGCAATGTTTAGAATCTTATAATCACATAATAAAAGACTGATTTTATTTTTATATCAGGCTTAATGATAATGGATGTGGTTGTTTTATTGTTATATTATTAAATAAGTACTTGGGATATAAATTGTTTTACATTCTGAACTAGCATTGACTTTGCAAAAGAGAATAGAAAAAGTATAACAATGATTGTAAATCGTGTCAATGAGTAATCGTTCTTTACATTGAATTAGAAAGGTTTGATACAGCCATTGCTCTCACAAATCCCATGCATTGCGGAATATATCGTTTCAGTTTAAACAAAATAACTAATAAGCATTGTCTAAGTTTTTGTTATATTTGCACAGCTGAAATGTGTGCAGTACTGGTCCGATGAAGGATCCAAAGTGTACGGTGACATAAGTACAGATATTGTATCAGTAGAAGAATACACAGACTTCAAAATCCGAACTTTCCATTGCAAACAGGTAACATATTATAAATTGCTTAGTGTAAAGTACATGTAAGTTTCATATACCAGGATGCATGTACATTTGTACACTACTGACATTTATTCTATGCATATCCATTTTTGAAATCAAAGGAATATCTTTATTTGTTTGTTGGCTTTCAGACTGAGTCAGGAGAGAAACGTACGATTGTTCATTTCCATTATACAGCATGGCCTGATAAAGATGTACCCGACACTGCCCTTTCATTAGTACAGTTCTGGCGTAAGGTCAGAGGTCACCAAACAGCCAGTCGTATACCTTGGATGGTTCACTGTAGGTATGTATATAAACTTGTTTATTGTAACTATTTCATCAAATTTAAAATAATTCTCTTCGAATAGAGTAAAACATTGACATCTTGATTTTATATAGGCGATGTAAGTAAGAACAAGAAGCGGCTATGTCAAAGATGTAAAGGTTAAAGTGCATAATTTCGTGCAAATTCATTATTCCGTTCTCATTTTCCTGTTCCCTTTATCTTTGATACTACTGGAATTTCATACAATCTTTTAGTCCGAGGGTCGTGCAATATACTTGCAGAACTATTAGTTATCAAGATCACGGTAGATAAGAAACATAATATTTTCCTACTTGTATGCTGTGCGGGTATTATCCAGGGTTTTGTTAATTTATTGTTTGCTTGTATGGGCAGATGTGCCAATATATTCTACTAAATCATGTTAAACCAGTGTTTTTGTTTCACTCAATGGATGACTAATGTTTTTACATTTGTCACATTATGAACAGAACTACATCAAAGTAGTGCAAATTTTAACGGACTGTGCTTTTGGAAGAAATTTTGAAAAGCCATAATTTGTTTATGTTATTTTCAAGCGCTGGTGTGGGCCGTACGGGTACGTTCATAGCGTTGGATTACCTCTATGAACAAGGCGGATCTGAAAATAGTATCAACGTCAAAGACGGTGTGCACACGCTGCGACAACAGCGATTAAATATGGTTCAGACTAAGGTTAGTATTGTCAAAATGTATTAACATGCCAAACCTCGCCCCCAGTTTAACTTTAAGGAAACATACATCTCATCAATTGTGTCATGTAAACATCCATTCTATATAGAGGTTCCAGTTCGATTGTGTCTTTCATTGTGTTGAAAACACAATTGAACTGAAATAGTATTTAGTACAGTTATATGCAAATGATGATGATGCAACTGGGTGTTTTTTTTGTAGTTTGATTAATGCTGCAACAATTAATCAAGTATTCCTTAGGCCCTTTTGGCCATTTTAAAAATCGTTTACAACAATAAAATAAGTCTTTTCAGTTTCATACCAAATATGCAACTGGATCAATATCATGACAAAAGCAAAAAACAAAGAAATTAATCAATCAAAATGATCTTTACAAATCAACAGTCTAGACCAGTTCGACAAATGATATAATTATGACCAGTATCTGACTGCCTGATTCTTTAAAAGTCACACGGATTTTGCCCTGCTTTGAAATAACTAGGGTTAGATCAGAGTTTTAAGGCAATTATTATGGATTTTTCGTCCCATTTTATGACCAGCATCAGTACGTTTATCTTCACGAAGCTATTGCGGAGGCACTGGATCCTATAGGAAATGTTTGCGAGAATGACAAGTTCTCTAGCGTGTACCGGAATCTTTTCACCGACGACGGAACTCCAGCACGATCATTACAAGAGGAGTTTGATGTAAATATTTGAATAAATTAGTTTGCATATGCTTAGTATACAACAAAATAATCTAAAAGAGGAATACTAAATGTAAGTTATTTATATGAATTAAATGATTTATTGGAGCCATATTCTATAAATCCAGAGTAAATGTTGAATAAACAAATGCAGCCATTTTATGATACAAGAGTTCAGAAACTTATGTCACAAAAATACATAACAGTAATAACTTTCAATTGTACAAGACAACAACAACATATTGGTGTGCTTTTTTATACAATTGCACTAGATTTTATGCAAAGACACTGCGAAATTCGAAACCGAGGAATCTCTATATTGTAACGACAGTTCAGCAAACAGTGCAGCAAACAAACGGATCGTCGATGCAAATCTCCAGGAAAATACAGGGAAGTCCAGAAATCTAAATATTATACCAGGTAAAAGAATAAATGCATGCACGTTATTTTCACAGAACGTTAATTGTGAGAATAAGCTAACAAAAAATAAATTGAATAATCACTTAAGATATGGACTTTAGTATATTATAATTAAGCATTATTCAATTAGTTGACAAATGCAGTAGGACTATTTTAAACTTCATCATACTACACTTTTGTTGCAGATGATTTACATCGTCCTAGACTTGGAACGGCTGTACACGGAAGAAATGATTTCATCAATGCTGTTTTTGTTCCGGTTTGTATTTTCCCAGAGCATAGGCTATATAAGCTTGATGTATCGCTTAACAGGCGCGGTGCATGTTTACACTTTCAGCAATGAACTTTAGTTCAAAGTAGTCATGGTTTAGTATACTGATGTGAAAAGACCCCGATATGGTCACGAAGTAGAAATATGGATGTTCCGGTCGACATTAGAGAAATATAGCTTAATTCAACCAACGCCCTTACAAGCATGATATGTTTAAGTGCAGCCGTTAACTGATAGGTCGACCACCGGAAAATACTGATACATAGTTTTAATTTGTTTTGAATGAATGCTTGTTGAACTAAAGGTTAATACACTTGTAATATACAATGAATTCGGCATTTGCCTGTCTTTGTGAGACTGTTTAACAATGCCCGAAATGATACCAGCACTGCATTTAAGGATTAGCGATAGTTACACACGCCAAACTAAACTTTACATGTCTATCCGTTTATAAAATCAAGATATAAGGATATAATGGACAGGCGGCTATCCTTTCGGTCATGTTGCATTCTTAGATAAAAGATTTGTGATGGAGGCAGTCATCACTCACCACGAGGAGCTGAGGTGTGATCCAAGCGCTTAAACATTCAATACAAAAAGCCGACCTGACAACACGTTCACAGCCTTCCAATATTGCAATAAATACATTCATGTATCATTGTACTCATGACACTAAAAAACCTTTAATTTGCAGACATACAGACAAAAAGATCGGCTGATCTTAACACAGTTTCCACTCTCAAAGACTACTGTTGACTTTGTGAGAATGGTCTGGGAATTTGATATTGATACAGTCGTGCTGCTGGATGAAACAGTCTCTGGGGTATTCTGTTTACTACTGCAGATTCACACCAGACTTTCAATTTAAAATAATTTACAAAGAAATTTGAAACTATGATAACTGTATGTACAATTTAACGAAAATCGTGCGTTAAGTGATGTTATATTTCATTAAAGGCGTCATCATTTAGATTTATTCCATCTAAATATACTAGCCATCCATTTATGTTTTAAAACCAGTTAATAGTATAATGCATGAATTCAATATCCATACACATTACGTATATCGTAGACACATTATCATGCAAAATATACTCGTAGTTTCAAATCTTTAAAACAATATCTACATGGATTACTCTCTTCATACATTGAAATATTTAAATGCGAAGTTCTTTAAATTTTAGGAGGGTGTATACTGGCCATCGAAAGCGGTGCCAAAAATTATCAGTCCGTTCACTGCTGAACATGTTGTAGAAAAGAAGGAAGAATATTACACGTTACGGACAGTTAGATATACTTATAGGGAGTCTGTAAGTTATCAATGTAAATGTATTGTTAGTAAATGGTACGCATTATGCTTGTTAATTAACTACATTATGTAGCCGTTTTTACACGTAATCTTTATCATGATGTTATTAATGCTAATGTTTCTCACTTCTGTGGGACGTATGCACTGTGTGAATAAAATATCTTGAAATTTCTAGTTTTAATAAACAAATGGCTTCTACTTTTTTTTTAATTGTTAAATGTGGATAAAAACAACTGTTCTCATATCCCGATGAGCTTTATACAAACACGGCTTAACAAACAATAATGTATATGAGTATGCTTATATTATCTGCACCGAAGATCATTTATTATCTGAACCGACGATCATTAATTTAAATTAAACTGCCGATTTTACAAGTAGAAAGTAACGTGCTTTCCTAATTTGAGTAGCTTTTCGGTTTAAGTATTCATGAGTCATTCGCATTGTTTTGTAAGTTGAATCACATGTGAACTTCTTAAGTACCTATGACATAAACTTATGATAGGATAGCATGGGAATGGTTCACTTTAAACTATTATAGTACACAATGCTTCTTTCAGGAAATGACGAAGGAGGTAAGAATATTTCACTTCCGGTCATGGGAATTTACCCATAACACACCAGAAAACACCGCGTCTATGTTACGTCTGATATGTGATATTGAAAACGAGAGCAAGGAAAAAAGACCGTTTGTTGTACAATGCATGTAAGTTCAAGGATTCAAAGCATAATTTTTCAGGGGTGTTCTCTACGTTAACAATTTTGGTTATTAAAATGATGGTCCGACTCTTTTACGTGTACTTTGATCCGCTTATATACTTATTGATTTTTTTTTCTTTCTAACAACTGTTTCGAAGATTATCGATTTTTTACTCAAAAATGACCTCAGCTGATTTATGTCAATGCCGAATAACTAGTGATTAAGGGTACGGATTCTTAAACTAATACGTTAATAAAATATATGTAGTTTTGAACAAGACAACTTAGAAGATAAATAATTTTGCAAAGTTATACAATAATGATATTAAATGTCTACAACGGATATGTAGGTATATTGTACCAGTATTTCGAAATATAGACGTTAAAACATTCAGCAGAGTATTGCATACTTAGGTATAAATTTAAACTGACATAAATATATTTATTCAAAGTTGTCACCAAACATTCTAAAACGTTTTACCTGCAGTGACGGTGCCGAGAAAAGCGGGCTGTTCTGTGTTTTATGTTGTGTACTTGAGCGGATGAAGACAGACAGGGAGGTTGCGATTGCGGATACTGTCCGACAGATTAGACTGAGACGGAAGCAGGTCATTAGCAGCTTTGTAAGTCGCATTTACTGTCTTTCACTATCAGTTGTAAATATGTGAAGCGTACAGATATGAAACTTCACTGTATTGATTTATCATTTATATCAAAAGTACATGTAGAAATATCCATCAAGTTTGCACTTATACATTATGTGTATCTTAAGCTCACCGAAGCCACTGGCATAGGACGAGCTTTTAGGATCGGCAAATGTCCGTCGTTCGTTCGTCCGTCATCCGCGTCAGTTGCTTCAACTGGCTTCCCCTAATAAACCACTTCATGGAATATCATCAAACGTAGCTTAAGGCACCTTGGTATAAAGATCTCTTCCCTTAAATTGTTCTGAATGACTGAACAACATCATCCCGAGAGCTTTAAATAGTTACAAATCCGTCTCCAACACCCAAGGTCCAGAGCGTAGATAGTTAGTATATTGCATTATCTAGTGGTTCTTCCAAGTTAATTTAAATCACACCCATTGGGTAAGATATGCATCTATGATTATGTGGGCATGTGTTGCATTCCTAGTCAGGCCTCGTGACGTGTGTCCTTTAGCAAAGAACCTGACGTGATAGGTGACACAGTCAACTAAGTTGTAAATAAGCATCAGGAAGGAGAGTAGCTATGTATTTCTTTAATGAATAATTCTTTCCACCATCAGAGTCTTGAAAAGTAAACCCAATTAATATAAATTATTTTATATCTGTTGCAGGAGCAATACATATATTGTTACAGGATAGTACGAGATTATCTGGAAAGCCATGACGTCTATGCAAATGTGATGTAACCAGAAGACAATAGTGCATATATCTTTGAAAAACATTATGCAATGTGTCTGATTAAGGAATCCTGTGACGTTCATTATGGAATGATCTGAATACATGAACAAGACAGTCTATTCTACTATATGGCACAATGCATTATTTCAATTATTAAATTGTTTGAAACAGTCTGATAGAGACAATATTACCAGTTGTAAAGCATTTCTTTAAAATCTTACTTCTGCGATACACATAATAGACAAGGTGCTAATCATCGGAAACACCATGTATTTATCTGAGGATACTGGATATATGTTACCAAGCACAGTTCCTCGTATTGTCTAAACAGATATGCTTTGATAATATATTTATGGTTATAATAAAGCCCTATATTAGAGTCACACAAAAGTACTCTTGTTATTTCTCTTACCCAGTCCATTTTGATAATGATCAAATTTGTAATGTTGTAATTTGTCTACTTTCAGGTGTACTTGTGTATTTTTAATAACGGAAGTCTCAATATCAATGTTGGTATGTTATAATGATTTTGGTTTAAAGTACCACAACATTAGATTTACAATACTTCATTTTATAATATGTCAATGTTGGTATGTTATATCATTTTTTGGTTTATGCATCACCACATTGGTTTTTATAACACTTCATCTGCTATACATTTTCAGGTACTACATCTTCTATACATTTTTAGTTATTTATTCTCGTAAAATTATTTATCTATTTTTCATTTCAATATCGTTATTATTTTGCTTTTCCGCTATCACGTTTCTATTAGTTTAACTCTATGATTAGTGTTGTATATGTTTATGTTCATTTTGTTCATTTGATATGTTTAAGAAATTTCATTATAAAAGACCTATGATGTATTCACTTAGTTCTACGGTACTACATCTTCTTTCAGTTTTTGTATTACCATTTTTCTTGTATAATTGTGTGTTCTATGTTGCACTTATATCTAGGGAGTTTTGTGTGTAGTCGTTTGTTTGTTAAAAGCATTTTTGTTTAATTTTTGTTTCTACTTTGTAACATGGTCTCAGACATCAGTCTTTTGCTATACTTAATAGTGTTTTAGCAATGATATGTTTAAGATCCAATTGAGTGTATGCTATAGAGCAATATTTATATGTATTTCTATTTCAGTAAGTTCTTCCTGATGTATTGTGATGGGCAACCACATTTCCGTAATATATGATAAAATAATCTTGTCATGTGAGAATATTGTACTGATTAATTGTGTTTCTTGCATATCTATGGCATGCAGTATTTATGATTCCTTTTTAGCTCACCTGAACACCTGCTCAAAGGTGAACTATTGTGATCGTCCGGTGTCGGTCTTCTGTCTGTCTGTGTGTCCACACTTTACCTTGTGCATGTGCATTTCACTGGCTCATCATGAAACTTGGTCAGTATGACTGCCTTGATCAAATCTAGGTCGAGTTTGTATATGGATCATCTGGGGTAAAAAACTAGGTCACAGGATCAAATCATAGAATGCAATAGAGGTTGCATTTTTATTGGATTGTCACGATACTTACTCAGTATGATTGCCTTGATTAAATCTAGGTCGAGTTTGAATATGGGTCATCTAGGGTAAAAAAATAGGTCACTCGGTCAAATCATAGAAAATGCATCGATAGAAAATTTGGATCGGATTGTAATTCTACATGTGGCAATTGTAAGAATGATGGCTTATGTAAAAAAGAAGATTGTGTATGCACTGAAGGATGCCAGCCGGGATATAAAACAATGTTTTGTGTGTGTTGATGGTACGTATATTAAAACGATTGTTTGATGTATCGTTATATTAATTTTAATCTGACATTAACTTTAACTTCGGCTTCTGCTGCTTCTTGTTGTCCGTTTTGTTTAGTTCACATCGAACTGCAGTTTAATGGCAGCAGGGTTCGCCAAGAAATGATGTCTGCTTCCACCTATGAAACATGTTTATCTTTTGTCAGTCATTATGTAAAGACCTAAAGTTGACATGATACCAAATATCTAGGATTGACTAACGGATTGAAGGAAAAACATGCACACATTGCGTTCTGCTGATTTCTTGTATGTGTTGTCTTCGTCTACGTCGACCTGTTCTCCAACATGTCTGTTTGTTACAAGCGTTTACCTAAATGTCCAGTAAAACGGATAAAGTATATTTATTTTTAAGTACAAGTGATAAATAATATTTCGTATCTTTTCCCCAGAATGCATCAAGGGGTGGTATGGAGATGAAGGGCGGAAGTTAGAGAAACAATTTTATACTTGTTCAACATCTTTGCATCTATTAAATTTTCATAAGACATACGTTACTATTTATATCAACGATTTGAATAGTATTTGATTATCGGTGTCGTTGATGCATTATGAAATAATTGACCCTGCTGGATTTGCGATAATCGGTCCTCAGAAAAGGGACACACGATGTCAAAGGCTACTCATGGCGTCGCAACTTTATTAAAACAGTCATCGATTAGAAAACACAACAATCGCTGTCAAACAATCATTTAATTCAGATAAAGTGCTCGAAAATGGAAATAAAAGAGTTGTTTTCAAGGTACTTACGGCTGTAATGAAATCTGATAAATCATCAACACTATGAAAATAACGGAGTTTAAAGTTAACAATTCAATCAATTGACTATGTATGGAGTAAAACACTAGCCTCGATTCATTCACACGAAAGAATTAGACATGTGAATGCCTATATAGTAACTCTTGCACACTGTATATGATAAATAAAAAAACACGAAATCTTTTATGTATCTATATGTATTCTAGACATCAATACACGTCTAATTCTGTTTCAAACTGTTGTCCTATTTCTGACGTAGTTATTTCTGGTTCAGTTTCAAAAGAAACTAAAACCAATTCGAATTGAAGATAGCCGAAATGTACTCAATTTAAAAAAAACAATTTAGTTATTGTTTTCAGCTTGTGAAAATGGAACGGACATGCGGCAATTGTTTTGGTTCTGTTGCGTGCGGTCATGGAACTGGTAACTGAGTTCAAGGTTGCAAAGCAGGCTACACTGGTCGTCTCTGTAAAGATGGTAGTAATAGATTGTTTTCTTCATAATTAGAATGAGTTTCAAAAGCTGTATATTCGGGTAATTAACACTGCAAATTTACCAGAGTGAAATAGTAACAATAAAATAAACGATATGTGTATCTATTTGAAGCAGCTATAGTTCACAACGAAACATGTAGCAGGATAACTGCAGTTTAATGGCTGTAGAGATAAAACGGTCCGCCTCAAAATAATGGGGCTAAAATAAAGTCCTGGGTTGGATCATAAGAGTGAGCAGCACGAGTATGATCAGCCAATTCGGCTTCTCGATCACATTTCCGTGATACTGACCCTTTGTTATACCTTACGTTGTTTGCATGCGCTAAAAAAGTAACTTAAATAACGACATTTCAAGCAAAGACTTGAAGAAAAGACGTTGCATGCGACGCCATTAGTACATTTTGTGCCGACCCAATGAAAAGTTACGTTAATTACGTCATACGTATGCAGGAATTGTTTATAGGCCAATTAAAAGCACCCTTACAAAAATGGTACTGTGCGGATTGCACACATAGATCTATGTAATACGGATTTAATTTAACGTATTGTGTACATAAAAAGGCAATACTTGCGACATACTTTTTATAGGTATATTAATAATATAAATAGGAATTGTATCATTATTTCATTATATAAACCAAGGTTTCGTTTCTAGACGGTAATAAGATACAATGAACACGGAGTTATAGATGTAAGGATAAAGGGGCCGCAAATATTCTTCATAACAGTGTTTCAAAAGAAACTGAAGACAATTAACATTAAACATAGTTGTTCTTAATCTTCTTAATTAAGGTAAACAATGATATCTTCAGTTTGTGAAAACGGAACGTATAGCAATAACTGGTGAGTGTGACAATTGTTCGGGATCAGTTACGTGTAATCATATAACTGGGTATTGTCTCCAAGGTTGTGACGATGGCTTCACTGGAAGTCTCTGTAAAGACGGTAGTGACGCATTGTTTTCTCCATCATATGAAGGACTTTCATAAGCTGTATATTAGACTGAAAACTACATTTTGTAGACTATAAACATCAAAACCCAAACTGAAATATCAACAATAAAATAAAAAATATTTATTTATTTATTTGAAACAAATACTTTTGAAGAGTTACAAAGACACCAATAAAGTCAAATCGTGCTCGATTTTAAGGACGCTAGATGTAACATTCAAAATACACCAATTCAATATGTTATTCTGGCCAAATAAAAACAATGCACAGAGGTGCGTGATTATTTCAACGAAAGGAAAGAAGATTGTAGCTGTCACTATGCATACATGTTGTGATTCTGTGTTTCCTAACTACACTAATTGATTCAGATGTAAAATTATCTGTCATTATCACAAACATATTAGCTAACAGGAAATTTTGTTAAGTTCTTTTTGCATAAGATAAGCATTGGACTACGGTTTATCTGTAAAAGGATAATTCTTGAACTATTTACAGTTGCAGTGTGTTGTTCCAGCCGTTTCTTAGATATGTATGAATATTTATTATAATACTCATTAGTTTTGTTCAGTGTCCAGTGTTTAGCAATATAATTGAAAACTCTGTAGAAGAAAGTACATACAATTACAGAATTTGTATAAGTATATCATCATTGTATTGATGTCGAATTCTACGAAAAGATCCGTTTATTTGCGGTTATCAATCACGAAGATCATTTAAAACAACTAAAATATTATGTCCATTGCATAGCTTTAGAAACCATAAAAGTAGCTTCATGAAATTTTAATGTACTAGAGAGTGAGTATCTTAAACATCAGTGCAGTAAATCGTCTATGAACATAATTGAAAATCAGATGTTTAGGTTTTTTTTTATAACATACATGTATGCTGTAGCAAGTTCAATGGTCAATGCCTCACAGGCTGTGCGCAAGGGTGGAACGGGTCTCAATGCAATGCACTTAAAAACATCGTCAAATAAATATATGATGTAATTTCTTAATTTCTATAGAATTCAGGGAAACTACCTCCCTTGAATTGTTCGTTCTTGACAGGTATCTCAAAACAACATAGAATTTTACTTCTGATATTTGGTTTTAGCATTTAAGATGTATTGCTCACCGATCTGTACTAAAATACCGATACTCGTTTTTAATAATTTATATATTGTGTAACTTTCTGCACTTAACAATTTTCAGCACCTATATTTTTGCTTGAAGGGCCTGTCATCAGTCAAATGTATTTCATGCTTAATTTTATTGTAATGACCAATATCCTCTTCATTTTTTGAAAATATATTCACATGTTTCTTTAATAAATCCTCAAGTTTCTTTCTTTCTTCTTTGCTTAAGTTCTTGCTTTCAATATTGACCTGATAAAGTAATGATGAATCTTCTGTATGTTTAAGTAAATTTTGATCTTCTATCTTGACAGGTTGTAGCTCACAGAGTATAGCTTTTGGGGCAACATGAACTGTTTCTGTTACTGCAAACGTCATATTTGAATCTATTCCCTGATCAATATATCCTTTAATGGTGATACTAGCATTTAGCTTTATCAAAATTGTCTCAAGTTCTGCAGATCTTACAATTGCCAATCTGTTCTTTTTTCTTTTTAATTGTTTTTCCTAAGTACCATACATCTGAATGCCAAATACCATGGCGTATGCAGCTTTACTTTTCGAAGAAATCTCTCTCCATGTTCTTGTTTACAATCTTCCATAAGTGGCTGTAACATATTTGTACCAACTAATATCGGAACTTGTGAATTGTAGGTACTTTCCGGAACAACAAGAAATAAACAATGTTGTTGCGTTGTATTTGTAGCACCAATAAATTCTATGTCAGCTTCAATGAAACCTGAATATGGTAATGTCTGTCCGCTGGCACATTCAATTTGAAAAACTTCACCCAAAGGTTCAACTGTAATATTTGGAAAATGATCTTTTATGAACTTTTCATTAACAGTACTCACACAGCTTCCAGTGTCGATTAATGCTGGTGCTTCAAAATTGTTGAAAATAAGGTTTGCCTCATTGCTTTTTCCAACCAATTCTTCAGGAAGACGATTTTTGTTTGTTTAGTCCATTGTACGTCTTAAGTTAGAATGGACCTTTACTGGTTTAAATAATCATCTCTCAAGTTGCACTGCCATTGATAATGTCCCTTCTGTCCGCATCTATAACATTCTACTCAATCATTCTGCCTGCATTGCCATCTGTAATGTCCTTTTTGGCCACATGAATAACATGTATTATCTATCTTATATTTTTATTCCCTTGTTTATCTTGCGATTGAGATGTACTGTTAGCCCCTTCTTGTTGATCTCTTCTGGAGTTATATCCCTTGTATCCTCCCTTTGATAGCCCCTATTTCTGCTATTCCCTCTTAAATTCTTGTTTCCATTATCTTGAACAACTTGTTGTTGAGCAGTAAATGTTTTAATTGCTCATTCATCATGGTCATATTGTCTGACATGGTGCTAATCACTTGTTTCAACTCACCTACTTCTTTCTGTAACTCTGATTCTGCTTGAGGAACCACGCCTTTACTTACAGTACATGTTATTTTCTTTTCACTTCCATGTTCTGTCTCTAATTTCCTTAGCTCCACTCTAAGTCTATCGAAATTATCGATCTTTTCAAATAAATATCCAAAGATACCCTTCAAATCACTTCTCATTCCTGTCCACAGCATCCCTTTTAACATGTTGTTAACTTCTTGCGGTTTTACCAGTCCTTTTTCTACTGCTTTAGCTATCAACTCCTCAAGACGGCATGGCCATGTTGTAATATCTTCAGTTTCTCTCTGTTTTGCCGCATAAAAAATTGCTAAAATACTTTCCTTTGTGTCAGCAACTCCATATACGCTCTCAAATTTGTGTAAAATATCCAAGATCTTAACATCAGGTCCTAATCTTATCAAAACCCTAGATGCTTCTCCCTTTAAACTTCTCCTAACAGCTTGCAGTAGCACCTCCTCCTTGTATGAACCCGCCTTCAATAAACTCAAAATCTCATATTTCCATTGGTCAAAGACCACTTCTCCTTTTGTTAATGTGTCCACATCTCCATAAAATATAGATATCCTTGGTGTCTGAGAATTCAATGTGATTTTTGTTTCAGGAGTAGTATGTGTAGTGGATCCTCCAGACGCTCCCTTTGCAAAATCCTCCAACCAGTTTTGCAAATCTTCCTTTGTTTCGGCCTTGGGCTTCAATCCCAATGCGCGAAATGACGCAATTACTTTCTTTTCATCCTCTGATTAAATCATTGTGATAAACTATCACCAATTTTCAATTGAATAAATGATAATTCCTAAATAATTCACTGTAAATATCAAGTGTCAATTTCACTCCATTCACGATATTTGATTCAACGGAATTATTTGTAAGTGTCTATTTCACTTTAATAATTAACTGATATTGTTTAATATATTATTCACACTTAAATTCACTGACACAAACTCATATCCAAAGTTTGTATGTAGATTCACTTTAGCACCAGATTTTAATGCAAGTATCACAGTATTTCAATGAAGTAAACAAATAAAAATTGAACGCCTCGTAACGCGATTTTATCAAAACTGTGAAATCTTAAATTAACAATCTAATTCCAGTATATGTATTTCTCAATTCTGTTTCAAAATTATAATGCGCGACTGTACAGTTCAAGTCACATTTACCGGGTGTATACTAATATAAACCCTGTAATTAAACACCAATAAATGTATTAATTGTTTAATTAATACATTTTCTAAGTAGAATATGTCAAAATATTCTTACTTATTAGTAAACAAAGTATCCTGAATTAAAACACCAATGCACAATGTTGTATATAAATCTCAAAATAAAACATTATCATCAGCGAAATTGTCAGTAGCAACAGCAGCAGGCCATCATCAGCAAGTATGGTATCTTTTTAATCGTCTCTGCACCTAGAATCCTAAATTCCTAAGAAAAACACAAATAAATAGCTGATAATTTTTGTATAATGCAAAACACTAGTAACTGATTTTACATAAAAAAAATCTTTTACTCAAGAAATGTCTTCGTATCTACAGTACTGTGACCCGAGATGGTTGCCTATACAATAGAAAAACTACTTAAATACTAATCAAATATCCCTTGATTTTGACAATTTTACTCTACATCTATATTTAACTCCTACATATTACTCAACAGTAATGTCTACCTACAATATAAATATTAAGTCTACCTATCAATGTATTAGAGTCAAGCTGCCGTGTTGAAAATAAAATACCCAAAATAAAATCAGATTTTGATGAAAATGTAATTTGCTGTCAAATGTTATTACTTATCCATACACCAATTTATTAATTAGGTGAAAGCATGCAAATGAGTGACTTGATGATTAATTAGGTGAATTACAAAAATCTCACTCTTTCGACTTACAATATCAATCTCAAAAATGAATTTATGTCTGGAAATAATGCAAAAACATATATCTATCACTATATCAGTTTGACTTACCAACCAGATGCTTGAAACCTTGAACCACTATACCATTGTGACCAATAATGTGTATTTATTTAACACAAGTGACAACAATCAAACTGTCAACACTGCACTTTAGTAATGTTCTGAAATGTCCTTGAATCCAATGTGAAGACTTGAAGATGAATTCCTGGGCCCAGGTGATATAAGATTATTGAAGATACACGTGCACGTAAACGCATTTTGCAGGCCTAATCGATACACTTGGTACTAACCACAATCCCCTTCCTCAAAAGGGTGTAGACATTGAAAATTTATGACGTTGCTTTAAAATGTTATACACTGGGGGCTCCAAATGTCAGCATATGTTGAAGAGGGATTAAAAAAATGTGACAGATGCATCAGAAGGAAAAGTCCAGTTAACACAAGAGAACCCTTAGTGAATATTACAAGCACCTATCCACTGGAGTTAGTGTGCATGGAATTTTTGAAACTGGAATCATCTAAAGGAGGATATATCAATATACTTGTATTGTAGATCACTTTACGAGTTTGCTCAAGCCTTTGCCACGAAAATTCAGACTGCGAAAACAACTGCAGAAATATTTTTCCAACATTTTGTATTAAAATATGGTTTCCCACACAAACTTTTGACAGACCAAGGATCCAACTTTGAAGTCAACTTATGTATGAACTTTGCAAATTGTCAGGCATTCAAAATATTAGAACTACCATATATCACCCGATGTGAAATGGTTGTCAGAAAGATTTAATAGGACACTGATAGAGATGTTGGGAACGCTGGAAAAAGACCAGAAAGCTTATTGGAAGGCTCATATAGATTCTTTGGTATATTCATACAACGCAATACCACATGAAGAAGCAAAAGCGGCAATATGATAAAAAGGCCACTATAAACAAACTGGAATTAGGAGATAAAGTTTTAGTTATGATTTTAGCTCATGATGGACCTCACAAGCTGGCTGACAAATTTGAAGATGCAGTTGATACAGTGACTAAAAGACATACCAGTTTTTGAAGTAAGGTCTAATGAGGGAAAAACTAGAATGCTGCATAGGAATCATTCATTTCCAATTCAGACTGACTTGGACATTGAAATTGATCCTGAGGAACATGTAGAGACAGATGTTAAGAAGGAATCAGTGGAACAAGATTCAGCATCAGAACAAAGGCAAAGTGATTGTGCGGATGCAAGTGATACTGATACGTTTAAAGGCGACGTCGCAGATGAGGAATCCGAAAAGGAGTTTGTGTTACACATATATGATCCTGGAATGGTTGGGAACGCTCACCATACTATAGAAAGATTCCAAGAAGGGGAGGAAGAAAGTGATATGGAAGATGAAGAAGATGTTATTGATGACAGTGATGATGGTTCTGATGATACAAATCAGAATGAAGATTCAAGTCACAGATCAACATCATTCTGAAGATACTAGTCACAGATCAGCATCTGAATATACAAGAAGTTCAGAAGATGATGCACAACAGGAAGATGAAGCAGAAGTCGAGCAACCAGTGGTAAGACGATCAACTAGATTTAGAAAACCGCCAGAATGGTTTAAGTCCTACCAAGCTGGATGTTTTACCGACAAGTCTGAACCAGTTTTGTTTGATGCGTCAAAGTATTTCAAGTACTGCTGAATTTGATTGTAATCTGACAAATAAAAGTATTATATGAACATATTTAAATATTTATATTATCACAGAATGTTTAATTGTGTAAATGTCTAATCATTTCAGTCATTTACAGGTTTGGTGATAATGGATCTTGGATGAGATGCCAATTAGTTATGAAGTATTTCATACTTCAATCTGTACATTTGATGTTTGATGGGACATTTATGATGTTTTATTGAATTGAACAGGATATTTGTTACTTGTGATATTGTTACTTGTTAACTTGACTTGCTGTTAAATACTGTACATTGTATATGTGTATTTTAATCATGGAGCATTCTCGTTCTAGGGAATTGTATTATAAATTAAGGTACTACGGTCATTTCATTGTTGTTTCAGTGCCAGAGATCTATGTGTGCAGAGATCAATGTGTTAACAAGAAACAATTATCACATTTAAATAATATCCTGTTCAATTAAATAAAACATCATAAATGTCCCATCAAACATCTCGGCATAGTGGTGCCTGAACTTATACATGAAATACGCTTGGAAACCTTAAACAATATACAACTTGAAATAATCAAAAGTATCTAAAAGTATTCAAAAATACAATAAAATACATTTACATTTGTTTGTGGAACAAACCGCCTCTTTTGCATTAAACTCGCACCCTGTTCTCCCAAAATTAGTGCTGTGCTAATCTGTCATGCTGTAACAAGGTTAACGAATGGTAAGTTGCATGATTAGACAAAAACATCAACAGCTGAATGACAACCGATTGAACAAAGACAAAAAAGGTGTTTGAAAAGGAACAATGTTCACGTCGTTTAATTCAACAAAACAGCAGCTCAAGTCAAATACGTTATGGTAATACGATAGAACAATAAATTGCAGCTACCTACCTAACACTATTCTGATACTTTGTAGAGCTTATAAGACTAGAAATGCATTCTTAATGCTTAAAATTAGCGCGGACCATCTGCACGCTTTCTTCTACAAAAGGGCGCTATATTGGGTTAACTCAACATACAACTAACTACCAAAAATGACATAAAACTACAGGCAAGAAACTAAACTCCCACCCTTATCAGTAATAGAGTCTGCGGTGTCTATTATTTCAATAAACATAATAAGTCCTAAAAACTGTCCCGCTACATATATCTATTTTCGTTTTTGTCCATCATGTTAAAACTGACAGTCCCGATGTCTCATGTAACTGTTTGATAAGTTCAGCATCATATTCAAGCGAAAGTAAAAAGACACATATTTAAACAAGGAAACCAGATCCGATTTACTATAATGAACAGTAGATCTAAAACGGTATTTCTATCATCGTTTCATGACTAAGAGCGGTATGCTTTACTGCTAAAACTGATTGTGCAGTGTTTTCGCCCAGTTGCACTTGTTTTGTTATATCCAGAAACGAGAGGTTTGTAATAAATCAATATTAAGTACTACATTTTTCAATAATTCATATACAGTATATATGCTTATATGTTTGATTTTTCAGAGCCTACGATATGGACTTACACAAGATGCGTCTGAGGCGGAAGACAAACAATATAAGTCAAAAATAGATATAGGGACATGTATCCATGTACGTGATCAAAGCATCTGTTCCACCTACGACTTTTATTGGATTCATATGATATTATTGTACTTGATGAACAATCCATAAGAGTGTATGAACACGCGGTCCGTTGTCATAATTTACCCCTAAACGTTCATGCAAGCACGGCCCAAGTTTGATGATTAATACAGATACATATTTTACATTGTATTTTATGTATATCTAAGTTTGATGTCCGCACGTAATGAGTGCATACCTTTATTATTTGCTGAGTTGGACAATTATTTCGAAAGAAGGTTATGCCACAACACAATTTAAATATTATTATATTATTTCTTGTCAGTTCAGGAATTCTCGGATTTTATCACTTCAAGTTGAAATACCAATCTTAAAATGTGCACTAACTTCTTTATCCCAACAACTGTAACCCGAAAGTCATTAACAGGCTATCACGTAACACCGACGTACACATTACCGTCATCTATAAACAAGCCAGATATGAGAACTAAATTCTGATTGATTGCACCTGTTAAACTTACGACTATTTAATGTATGGTATAAAAGTAGAAGCAAGGTAAACTATTCAAGAATGTTTATATTTTTGACAGTATTTAATTTACAGAGGTCTCAAGCAATTTAACAGCTACCACCTACGCCATCGGCTTAGGGTTCCGTGAAGCTCAGTAAGATCTTCATTCTACAGTGCACGGTATCCCATATTCATTTTCAAGTTTAACGTAAGTTATTTCTATGGTAATTAATCTCTAATAAATATTCTTAACTAATATACAGGGTAATCATTAACATATGATAGGATAAGAAATCGCAATAACTTTGTCAAATTTTGTAGTAGAGGTCTCATTTTGGTATTGACTTGAAGAAAATGGGATACATTTTTTCTAATAAATTGAAAATTTTGTCAAACGATGTCATGGTAACGTTGATAACGTCATCAATGATGTCATACTTTGCCTGGAATTCCAAAATGGCAGGCAAGTCGTAAATAATCAAACTTTCCTATGAATTGGAGAAAAATACAACTTTTGGAAGAAGAACATTACCAAAAACTGTACCCAGACACTACTGGACCATTTTAACAGCAAATAGGAATATCAGTTTTGAAGTTTGAAAGGGTATAGTCTATTTTGGACTTGAGGAAAGACAACCATGTTACACCACAAAGTGTCCATACCGAGCAGAGTGTTGAGCAGTTGCGTCAATTTATTGAAAAAACTCCCTTACAAAATGTGTCACGAAGGATTTTTCAAATACCATACTTTACTCATAGAACAAAATTTACGTAAATGTGCTTAAATAGTACACATTGCCCGATTGAATATCTTTAAAGATGAAAATGTTATTCAATTTTGTTATCCTATCATACATTAATGATCTCCCTGTAAATGCATCTATAAAATGTCTCGCACTCGCATTCTGGCACACAAAGAGCAGAACGAACGTTGTTGGACCATTCGTAGCTGAATTAATATTGGCAAAGAATGAAACTTGTTACACATTCAGAACGTTACAATACTTTCAGTGGACGAGTAAGTAATTGGCTCTTAATTAGATATATTATTAAAAAATATATTTTTTTCATTTTTGTTTTAAAATACTTTTGTTTTCTTTTCTTTATCCTTTCGATTCAAAGAGGTAGAACTTATGTAACAATAATAATGATAAAAATCTTTATTTATAGAAGGTAAACACATAAAGTAAATGTAAAAATCATTTGACTTATTTACAAAGTGGCCATCTGATAAGAAATAGCATTTATACAAAAAACGATTAAATGAATGAAAGTGAACAGGCTTAAAGTCATTAAGTGCGTATACATGTTATGTCCATGTTTAATACTTAATATTAGTCGTTCTTGTCAGATAGTAGAGCGATATTTGTAACAACGAAGCGTGCTTTTTTTATATATATCCCATTTGTCATAATCTATTAAAAGATTAAATAGAGGTTGTTAATAATTAAGTTGCAGATATAGTCACTGCAGGATTTAAAGAATATAATTATCTTTCATGAGTGAACAGAAGGAAGTCAAGCAGTAGCAAAAACACACGAATCAGCACGTAGGCTATGTTACGACTGGTATATGACATTGAATTTGCTAACAACACAGCTGATCTTTGTCCAATAGTCATCCAGTGCAAATGAGTACTTCTCGTTTAGAAAAAAGAATACAACTGTCAAATATACAATGTGTCTACCAGATAAACAAAATCAAAATCAGAATTTGATTTTATTTTTATTTAGGATAATTTCACCTTCAACATTTTGAAAATAGCATAACGCTTTGCAGACAGTCGCTTGTTATCTATTCACCGATTACTATCCTGATCCAGTGACTTCGCCAAGAGAACCGGATTGTTCTGTGTAATTTTCTCTGTGCTGGAGCGCATGAAGTCAGATAGGGAGATTGCTATTGCCGAAACTGCCCGACTGATTCGATTGAGAAAGAATCAGGTCATTGACAACTCTGTGAGTTTTTACATTATTTCCAACTTGAGGGAACTGAGTCATATATTTTTCTGTAATATATCTTCAAATTAATATGAAGTTACCCCTAGCTGCAATTGAAGACAAATAAGACATTGCATTATATCTAATGACCTGGTTATTTTTGTAACTATGAACACCAATTGTTTAGCTTAATGTGTTTAAAGATTGAAACGTCCTTTCAAAAAATGTATACATACTCTATAAACGTACTTTCTAAACGTGTTAAATAAAACTCTTTTGACGATTTTGGTGAAAGAATCTTTAGCTATAAAGGCGCTATCTTAAATATGTTTGATATTTGTCTTCAATAGGTTCTTATCCGCCTATATGTGCGGTGTAGAAAGTTAATCATTAAATGTAAAAATGCCAATAACAAAATATCTATGACATTATATTTAATAATGGACTTGTTAGGCATTAGATATGATGTGGTATTCACCGTGTGGAAGTTATATAGACCGTGGTAAGTCAGCTTCGTTCAATATTACCTCCATATGCTGAATATCACATCATGTCCAATGCCCAACAAGTCCACAAATATTTATTATATTTTGACTGTAAACAAAATAATTTCTCAGACACTTTTCTAAATTTTATTCATGGGCTTT
This sequence comes from Saxidomus gigantea, assembly GCA_032359765.1. Classification (NCBI taxonomy): domain Eukaryota; kingdom Metazoa; phylum Mollusca; class Bivalvia; order Venerida; family Veneridae; genus Saxidomus; species Saxidomus gigantea. The sequence goes on from JAUMHA010087744.1 coordinate 29,997, forward strand.
GAATAGACATATGAAAAGAATGATTTTGCGAACTATCACTAAATTTCAACCAAAAAAAGAGTTATTAATAAAATACAGTTGACGCCCTCTGTAGTCATTAACTGTTCATTTGAAAGTCAAATATATGTGACCGTGGCAATACATGTATATTACAATACATGTATATGACCAATTGCACGAACCAAATGACTACATCACGTTAATCTAAATTTAGATGTTATATTCAACGGGGAAAACCATATATTTATTAAATATGTCTAGACCAATCAAAAAGTATTGATTTATAAAAAAATAAAATGATGCATATTTATGGCCAAATTTCCCTTTGCTAAAATCTGCCGTAGTACGCATGTAAAGAAACAACAAGCAGAAAGCAAACTGCAAGTACACTAATTACACATACCTCGGCACAAATCCGGCAGCATACTTTTTACATACTTCTATTGTGTACTAATTCTTCACATTGGCACATGAAAGCAGAATTAAATAGAAGCTTATAATAAGTATCGTAAAATGACTTCTTTAGAAAAGAAATGCATTATAATTGTGTGACATTATAGTAACGGGAAATATATACAATGTGACAAATAAAGTCCTTAATTTATAAACCTGTCACTGACGGAAAATTGCGCATGCCTATCGAACTATTATAGATAGTGAACTGGTATTCAGACACCTTAAAATTGTAAATGTACAACTTAATATTGTTGTTGTTGATTTTAAGACCCGTTTCAACCGTATTTTGGTTATTGCTTCAGCCAGTTTACCGGACCATCGTCCCTGGGAAGAACCAGTAATATATCCCTATCTTCCGTAAGAAACTGCAAATATTCTCACATAAATAGACATGGTCGCTAGCAGTTTGGTCAAGTCAGCGACTCTAAAAACGGTTATCTAACGACAGTGTCTGCTTTATAACTAGATTAATTTTCGAATTTTCTCATAATGAAAAAACTTCATAATGACTTTACAAGTTCTGACACATTACAAAATGTCTAATTTTAAGATGCAATTGAACTAGTTACACCTTATTGTTATTCCCCCAAGAAGGTATCAGTATTCCGCTCCTATTATATGCAAACGAAAACTACTTAATATTTTCTTCAATTGTATGTATATACGTAGCATAGACAATAAAAAGTGACATTGACCTCAATCTAAGCTCTGTATCATGCGCTTTTATACTACCATAAGTATGAGTAGTACTATCGCAGTGTAAACAAAACGAAAGCGAATTATTTTTAATCATACAACAAATGTTACACTTTATAAGTCACTTCTAATTCACTACTAAACTGTATTCGATAAAATATAATGTGTAATGGGAATTGGTTTTTTCTCTCAATATGTGGTAATGCATTACACATTATTTCTTAAACGGAACAATACATAGCATATAAATGTTTTGTCTATGTAATTAGCAAAAGAAAGTTTAACCATTCAAGTTTTCTTAGAATAGTAGAATATGTTTCAGAATCGAGTCATGAATATACTTCTATTATATTACCGACGTTTTATTAATTAAACTATTGTACGATGAATACCGAAGATATCCGAAGTATAATGTAATTATGGTGCGAAACGTAACAATTTTGCAAGTAATGGTAGGTATGTAGTACTACGAGAGCACTTTGACATTTTCTTTTTACAAAACAAATATTTCTTTAATATGTTTATGCATATTTCATTAAAAGATCGTGCATTGTGGGTAATAACTTATCTTTGTTGTATTAGAATTACTTATTTTGTCTCTGGTTCAAATTATCTGCAAACAGTCACATGACCGTCAATACGAGTACATTCAATGTGAATCTTATCAAGGAAATTTAATATTATCAAGTACCAGGATGTTGGCACGTCCTGCATTTAAATAATATTTTATCTAACTCTTTCCTCATAAACTTTACCAAACATCATTGTCATTATGACAAGAACATATGCATGCAAATTGTTTATCAGTTTTGTTAATGTTAATTATGACTAGATTTGTGAATTTTTCTTAACCAGATATGGAAGGAACGAGGATTTATATATATATTCTGACTGCAGGGATGGTATTTGTACAGAAAGTCTCGACTGGTAGGGTTAATTAACTTAATTATATTGCTTCTGTATAACTCACTTAACACGATATTATTAGTCTATAATTTCAATATCTTTTTGAGTTTGTAGGATTTTTTAAAGTGCGTCTATGTAATGACTGTTTGGTGGTGTCTAGGGATTTGTGTTTTTATTAGTCTGTAAGATTATACCAATGTCAATTAAAACACCATCAATGATTAGAGAGCATTCAATATAATACTGCTCTAACAGTTTGGTTTAATCACCCTTTAAATAAGAAATTGGCTTTAAAGTTCAAGGATCACATTTACAAGTAGCTCTCATTTTATCAGGAAAGATGTCTTACTGACAGACATGACCTTTTTTGTACCAAAACCATTCCTAACTTTGCTTTTAAAATCGATTAGTACATATTAGAGACATAGCACAATATATTTTTCAATGATATTGCAAAATAATAAGAAAGGCTTTCTGGCAACTCTTTTTCTTGAAGAAACAACTTGAATACGAAAGAAAGGCATGTGTCAACATTGTTTTAGAGTGATTAGAACACGTACGGTTCTATCATTATCCAATCAATAAATTTAAGTTACTTTATCAGTAAATTCAAAGTGATCCTGGGACATGTAAAGCCTCATGTGCTCAGCGGGAGAGAAATGTTTTTGAAGTTCATTTATAGATGGTAAATAGATATCATTATAAAGAATAAATGGATACATTATTAAATTCATTAGTTTACTTGAATGTCCTGGAATCAATTGGCTTCTAAAGAAAACAAGATTGAACGAATATTTGCGGTTATAAATATACATATATATATAACAATTTTATTGTGTATGTAAGTTTGTCTTCTTGGTTTTTATTTTGTCTATTAAATTAAAGTCCTGCTGAATAAAGACACATTCCAGTTAATATTTTTGTGTTATCTTTAAAATTTATATGTATTTTTACTGTACTTTGACATTAATTTAGTCTACTTTAAACACTAAACATGCTTACGGTAATGGAAAGCAGAGTCAACCAAACCTTAACAAATGGTAAAATTAGCGAAATATAGTGCCCTTAAACCTTTATTTGAAAGCATGTATAGGTTAGTATTCATTTTAGTGTATTTACGAAAATAAATTGGTCTGGCGCGGCAAATGCTGCTCGACCAATTTATTGTAGTAAGTGCATCAACATGTACATTAACCTACTTAGTGTTT
>JAUMHA010087745.1:0-18354 GCA_032359765.1 Saxidomus gigantea
CTTTATTAAAAATAACTTATTTCTGTGTTTTTTAAAGTATATTTGAATTTTCGCTTTCGTTAGTATTGGACCTTTAAACTAAAGTGCTATTTTCCTCCGTGTTTAAAAGCCACTTTCATGGAAGATTGTTTTTGTTTGATATTCAGTCGTTAAAAGGACCCACTGTAAGTGATTGGGAGTAAATGTATTAACATGCTGTTTTTTCGCTATTTTTCGTTTGTATATATTAGGACCAAGTATAGACATATACGTACAGAAAATCGCGCTTGAATGATATGAATTCGTGGACAGCCGCTTGTCACGAAAGTTTTAAGACCGGGAAAATACCGGTACAGTTTCATATTTTGCCTCGATAAAGGTTAGCAAATGTTTGATCACCACGTCATATCCTGTCTGTTCCTGAAGAAGGCGCGGGAGGTAGTGGATTCAACACCTGGTACACCCTGTTCCCCTCTAAAGACATGAACTTTAATGTGGACGATACCATTCATTGTCCAAAGGAGTGCTCACTGACAATTTACTGAGTAGTGAGATGTGCAGATCATGATCAGACTGCATGGATGTCTAGGCTGATCACGGTCTGCAGCTGGTCAATAAGTCAGTAAAAACAAATTGTGACATGACTCGTATTTGTTTTCATTCGTGAATGGCTGAATAGTGAATACTATAGTAATAATTTCCTTTCAGCACCAGGAATATATATATACCCTTTATATTTATTGTTTATTTATCTAAAATAATTTTTAGATTTAGGATGAATTTTTAAGCACTGCCTAAATTAGACTAGTTTCTAAGTTCCGTATTAAAATATCTGTATTAGTCACAATGTATGCGCTATTTAATATTTAAAAAGGTATATAATTATAGTCATTATTGTTACCGACAATGACTAATTCTTTTTAATATTAATTAGTTTTCTGATAATTAATGTAAAATGGCTCATACTTCCCTATTAACATACTAACTCATAACTATGTCAACCATGTCACCAATCGTGATATGTAACGTCTTCATTATTCGTGTCATTGTGGCCAAATTCGTCACGGTATTGACGGAGTATAATCTGTACCGGTCCTACGGTACTTTTATACTAATTTTGTTTTAGCTTGATTGTGAAGGAAGCTTGTAGCTTATCAAGTCAGTCTCGAGTCCGCTTCCTGGAAAAAAAAAACAGTACTGGTGTCATATGAGGAGGTACGGTCGTGACCCCGATTCCTATCGAAACATATCAATTATTTCTGTCGTGGTTTGAACCCACAACCGTCTGACCGAGCCAGATATTATTCGATAATAATAATAATAATAATAATAATAATATTCTTTATCTAATTAAGGTGACTCGAATAGGTTGTGACCTATCTTCCTCGAGGCCTTCAAACACAATAACAACTTTCATACAAATGATCGAACAGGCATTCACACAAACATACATTAGACAATAATTATATGAAATAGAATAAAATAAAAGCTATCTGCCTACTTAAATTGCTATCAACTAGAATGGAGCAAAACCTGTTAAGGGCTGCTACTAAGGAGGTAAGTTTTCAGTTTAGAACGAAATTGCGTTAATTTATCAACACTACGTAATTTAAATGGTATACTGTTCCACACGTGTGCTGCAAAGAATAAGAATTGTTAATTGCAGAAAGTCCCCCCAATAGCCTCTGGTGACTATTGCTTCTGCGTTAAATTTAGCAGATTGATACGTTTTGCCGTGGTACATGTATCTCCGTGTCAATTTCCGTTGTACATGTATAGTTTTTGTATACCTCCATGCCAATAATTATCTGGACAAAACTGCGCTTCAGGGCTAGATAACAGAAAGAAATTGTCAAGCTGTTCTATAAACGGCACAATTCTTATCAATTATGTATGTCCTTTTATCATCGTATGACAGCGTAACAGAGCAGGTCCGCCCGCAACTTCTCTATAATTGGCCTCGTAAGTCTGTCAGTGCGTTCAATATTGGTAACCTCGATGTCCCGGGAGGATACGTATTGTTTCAGAAAATAGATTTCCTCATGTGAATATACGCGATGGAAACCAATTTACCCTCCCGTCTAATATCTTTCTGCTATCAAAAGGCATTAATTTGGTCTAAAACGGCGCTTGGATCGAACCAGCCGTTTCGATTTTCCAGTCGCGTGCACTGTTTCACTGCTGGAACCTTGTCCTAGTTTCCAAATTCTGCTGTATCGACGTATTTATTTCATCTCCAAATAGCATGTCCGCCCTCAACTAATTTCTGATTGGTTGAGCAATATTTCACGTGCTGATGACGACATTAGGTGGATCAATTGTCCTAGTTGCACTGCAGGAGGCAGCCGGGACCGATATTTTCTGTTCTAAAAGAAGGAAAGCTATTAAGTTGTATCCGCCCTCAACTTTGTTTGAAACCGTCACACTGTCTCACTTTTCTTAATTAGTCTTTCGTTGCCATAAACTTCTGCCACCAGGGTGTTGGAAAGATAATATGCAATCTGCTGATTTCTTCCAAATCTTAGTAGGGGTAATTTATCAAGCCTACGAGTTCAAAGCAATTTATTTTTAACAACTTAGAGATGCTGATTATATGGTGCATGGAGATATTAGGCCATTGCACTATTGACAGAAGTGCTTGGTTTGCTTATACATGTATAGAAATGGTGTCATCTGTAATGTGCCAGTGCAAGACAGTAGATTAAACTTTAGTAGCATTGGTCATTTCAAACTCCCTGCTGTCAAAGATACGTACGAAACCAAACTGAACCGAGTAACAAAGTTTCGCTAAATCTCGAGGCCGTTGCAGGTGCACGATATTCGAAAACCATTCGACGCCATTTTGTTTATATTTCAGTTTGTCAACCATTTTTGCATCAACATCAGTTAGGACCCTGATTCAAACTCGGTATAAGCTATTTTGCGTAAGCATATATAGTTTTATGTGTCCTCCACGAACATGTACAAATGAACCACGGCATAATTGTGTACACATATTTCACCACGGACCTACATATACACATATATACTCAGTTCCTAAAAAAAGTGTGCACATTTTTATTTCTCCATTTTGATAAAACGTATCGGTCTCGAATTTCGAACACTACCTTTATACATGTACACAATTTTACTATCGATTGAATGCGCTGTCAATGCACAGGCAATTGAGCATAAATTGCTCTAAATTTTGATGCCAAACATCATGATATTTCTGTTAAATATAATACATAAAATTAACAAAAACCTAAGTGCACACTTTCTTTTGGAACTGAGTATATATGTGAATATAGCTAGGTCCGTGATTTCACTATAAGGAAACAATGGCGCAAATCAGACTTTCGTCCGAGCTGGTACCTGTCCATTACCTAATATTTCATTTTGTCTTGCACTGTAGATATATGTGCAGATGTGTTGTAGACAAAGCCCAACGCTACAGGTCACGATAAATTGAGGACATATCAGGAATATTTTTGTGTGCTAGTTTGCACGTTTTACCCAGCAACATGATAATATTATATCTGGTGCATTTCGACCTGGTCTTGCCCTGCATTGATTCTGAAACCCACAAGGTTTAACTGCAGCAAATGTTAAAACTCAATTCTTAAAACTCATTTTAGATGACCGGGATCAATCTCAAAGAGAGAGGCACGTGGAATTAATGCGTCTTACCTAAGGACACTACCACTATGACAATCGAACCCTGGACCGGTATGCAACACTGATATGAAGCATCAGTGCAGGATTAAAACAGTTATTCATAAAACCCTCTACATTGTACGAGCTCAATTATTACATGCAATGCAAAACATATCAGTCAATCGGTCAGTTTGCGCTTTGCTATTTAGATCTAGTACTTTCACGCATTGCTCAAAGCTCGACTTTCTAAGAATTCCAAACTAAATTCAACACCAACACAATTGTACTCGTCTTACAAAGTCGCACATTTATACAGTGCTAGGGTAACCCTGGGAATTGCACTGCCCACACTGGAAGTTGCAGTTAAATGCAGAATTATCGTCGCCATTAATCTTAATTCAGACTCAGTCGGGCACGTCCGCCCTCAACTTTTCCTGATTGCTCACATGTTTTGTTTCCCATGTTTCTATTCTATTATAAGCACAAGAAACTGGTAATGCAATTTCGTCAGACAGCCGGCAGAATCGGAAATAGATATGTGATGGAGCTCGCCACAATAGCAGCTCAAAATAGCTGAAAATAGAAACCTAGGGCCGGAGACGGTCTAAAACCAGTATCGGAGATCGATAAACTTCTCGGCTATTTCAGTCCAAATATCGCTGTCGTCACAATGACGCGGGTAAGCTGGCAGACGTAAAAGCGAAAAGTCTATATTTGGAAATTCCCTGAGAAGAAATCAATGCTAAAACAGCGTTTTTAAGTTATCTTGTAAAAGACGTGTTCTTTATGTGGAATCACGGTAATATGAGAGATTATGTCTGTTAGAATCCGATATTCTTTAAGAATGCTTCGGGGAATGTCGGGAAACATTTACCAATTGATTTCACAGTGAAAATAAGATCTGGAAAACTTTCTGTTTCAGTATAGGAACGCTTAATCTGTCTTCTACGATTTTCAGTTTTGTAATTTGTCTATCTAGCCGTAAAATGGTTTAAAATTTTCCCTTCTGTCACGTATGCATCTAAGCAGCACATTTGTATCTATTCTCGGACTTTCATTTTGAAAATGCGATTACCCACCTTATCGGGTCAACGTGACACCCACGCCGCGATATTATGAGGATCACGCATTTATGAAGCTTCAATTATTCCATTCTTTCAGTTTGGTCAATGATCTGCAGTTGTCGCCGAATCTGTTCAAGGACGTCCATATGAACAAGTGATGGCACCATCCAAATTAAAACATGGACCGGTCAGAGTCAAGTTGAAAATTTTATCACGGTAAGAGTTAATGCATGTCGGCGTTTGCGTGAATTCTTGAAGATCTGCTTTCAAGAGGCTATTTAACAGATCTCAAAGATAAACAAACAGCCCTTTTGCCTGGCACGGTTTATTTGAACATCCATGCCAGCTGACTAAGTGGGGCCATTTCTATTTGTACAGTTTGCTATTGCATTTTGGGATTGCGAGGGAAGTTCAGTCTTACAATTTGTGGTGTATTGTTTGGCTTTGTTCTTGCAAGCTGGTGTTGCTGTGCCCATGCAAGTTCGATCGTTGATTTCCGCCGATCAATAACTAAAACCTGTTAAAACATGTTGCAAGGCAATTTCCATCTAGAGTTACCATTCCCTACACAAAGGTTCGCTTGTGTGTGTGTATATATGGAATGGAAAGGGACGACAACTGAAAAGTTGAGTTTTACACGAATAAAGGAAACAGAATACAACAAACTGGTATTTTTATATTTTAATATAATATTTCCACTTTCATCTGACGGCAGTTACAAAGTGTATTTAACTCGCAGAAGAAAAACAACTGTTCTTTCATTTACAACATGTTAAAGTTAAAACAGCACAATGGGTAGAGAAAAATAAACTTTAAAACTTCGAAAAATATCACTTATGTTCAACAAGAGAAAGGCTGGAATTATCACAACAATCATGAAATACAGTATTTACAAACTAAGTGTGTAATGAAGAACCTTTTTGCTTCGATGGAAATGAAATTTATTATTTGCCTTACGATTGCATGAAAAAGCAAATGAATAGTTTGTAGCGTTTCTCCAAACGTTATTCGCGCGAATCACGTTCTTTCAAAATGACGTATAGAATGAAATGACAATACGTGTAAATATGCGTTATAAAAAATCTAAGTTGGAAAACGTTTATTTTGAAAAATTCACATAGTGACTGCTTCACATGATTATAACACTAGTAGCTGATAAGCCCTATCTACAGAGTTGCCATTTCAATATGATAGACTCTTCAAACCGAGCAGGTGATTAGGTGATAAAATAAAAGAATGCGCAGTTTTAAGATGTCACGAAACTGTACTTTTACACATACCATCTTAAAAATCCTGTTTCTTAGGATATGCAAATGTTTCGAAGAAGTACGCCGTAGTAAAATAGAAGTGCTGTACGATTTGCACGTTTTATGGCATTTGACGTATAATTTATAATGTTACGTGATTTAATGAAGAAAACCTTCTAAATTTACTGCAAATTTTGACCGAACATTCAGCCCTGAAAGATAAAAAGTACTCCAATTCATACCGCAATATTTGCTGAATCTTTTTTTTTTATATTTCGAGTCGTTGCGTTTTAACAAAGGGATCCATATGTTGACTTTTGTGCATTGTACTTTTAATTTCTCAGCGGGGAATAATATGCAAAAAAGAAAATGGTTTGCTCATAAAAGATTCGGATATTAATACTTAATACTTTGATTTTTTCGGCAATAAAACTAGGTGATTTGACACCTACTTACGTCATATGTCATTATATGCTCATAGGGTTAACTTCAGTTGTTGACAAAGAGAGAAGTTATAGGCATAATCATTTTTATTACCCTTCTGGTAAAAAGCACTTATAATACACAGTAATATAATGGCCTAAAGGTAGATTTGACATTTAATTAACAATAAAAATCAGATAATTAAAAAATATTCTGCATGTGTAATATCCTTCAAAGCGGCGGAATATACAAAGTGTAACAACGTTAAACATTACTACCTTTAAGTAAAGAAAAAACGAATGATAAAATATTTAAACTCTGTTCAACAGATTATAGCATACAATTAACGAAATAACGAGCTAACAACAGTGTTAAGGTCAAAAAATATAACATAACAATAACTTTTATTACCAACAGATGTTATATACGTAAAAATGCAAATAAAATGCCTTATATTTTGATATATATATACATGTATACAAAATACAGTAAAAATGTACTGTTACACTATTCAGCACTCGGACTGAGACTCGAACATTAAAATCTCAAGCACAGACAATGACCAACGTACAATAGTGATAATTGAGAGATATACAGTAAAAGATTACACGTTTTTAAAAGTAACCGGGTGCGCACTTCCCTAATTTATTCTTTGGCTCGTACTATTTATAATCTCAGGAAAAGTAACATGTTGAGTAATGTATACAGGCGTACGATATACATGTCCTTTGGTATGGGCTTTGACTTAAAAAAAGCTGTACTTCATACTAAAATTGTTGTTTTTTGCAAGAATTTGTATCTTTATTTAATATACGTCTGATAGCATTTGTTGTTGTTGTTTTGTTGTTGTTGTTGCAAAGGTTTGACGCATATTGAAAGTAGTTTACACAGTTAAGGAGATACTTAATCTGCAATGAGTAATTTATCCATATTTTCTACAAAAAAGAGTAATGTTTGAAGTGGTTTCAGACGATATGAAATACAGCTTTTTTGTCCAACTTTCTATTAATGTTAAAAAACAATTTGGCATATAAGCAATATTAGGATAAATCAAGCAGAAGCACACATTGCCGATCTTTGTATAATAGCTACATTTATATGACCTACGTATATATGCAATCTTTAACGTCTACAATTTAAGAATGAATAGAAGTAAAAAAAAAAAAGTAGCACATTTTGATACTTAAAGCATTCAACTACACTGAGATGTCTGTTTGAATGAAAATATAAGTATTGTGAAATCAGTGTTTTATATACAATGTATATCTTTTTTAAAAATGTCCCTTTTTCAAGAATTTTTTCTAACCACTCTGAGGAAAAAAAGAAACTCGGCAAACCGGACATTGAACTACGAGCGTAGTCTGACAACTTGGCTATGACTAGAAAAAAACCTTAATATTTAACAATAGCAAATAATTGAACAATATGTTCTAACTTAGTTATCCTATACACGAGGCGATTTTTTTTATACAATTAAAGCTGGTCTTATGAACGTGTTTAAATGTCAATGTGAACCTATTACTGTTCCTTTATAATGACGTTGTCGTAACTACATGAGGGAGTCCAGACCCACTTTGAGCTACTGTCGTGTTCATACCAAAAGACATAGGGTCCATCATAAGAGAACTTGTTGTTGATGGAAGAGATACATTGCTCGACAAAAGTTTTGCTTCTTTTTTAGCCTTTTGTTTTAAGTGCACTTTTGCGTGTCTCTTTTTCTCATCACTACGCGCGAATTTTCGTCCACAAGAGTCACAAGAGAATGGCTTTTCACCGGTATGCGTGCGCACGTGTGTGGTCAAATGATCACTGCGCGAGAATGAGCGCATGCAGATTCTACAATGGAATGGTTTCTGACCAGTATGGATTCTAATATGGCGTGTAAGTTCATCACTACGTGAAAATCTTCTGTCACAACTTTCCACAGGGCACGGGTACGGGCGCTCGTGCGGTGGTGTTTTGCTTGGTCGATTCGGGTACTTGCGTGGCTTCACCGGTAACAATTTTAGTTGACCTTGTTGGTAAGGCTGATTTAAAATGCCGTGAAGTTGTGCTTTTGATGTCGAACTTTGATCAAAATTCATTTGTGGCGTAGAAGGCAAGAGGAAAGATTCATTAGAAAGTTCAGTACCGGGTTCAGTTTTTATTGGAACGTTACTGTACATTGGGGGAGTGACGCTCGTCGGCCTCTGTTGATTTGTCGTCTGCTGTAGCGCGCTAAAATCCGGCAAATGTGACTGCGATCGCACGCCGGTCACAGTGCCTTGTATCGTGCACTTGAAATTAGCACCAATGTTTGATGGTTGTGGCTGATATGTAATGTCACTAGTTTGAAACAGTGGCATCGTCTGCTGAGCATTTACATTAACTCCAGTGCAACTAGGAAAATTAAGCCCGCTCATATTCCCAGTTGAGTATGGGGTAGTTTCATTTTGTTGTTGTGAGCAACTGGTGAACACCGGTTTCTGTTGTTTGATTGGAAAGTTCATTGCGTTACAATAAGACGCGCTTGGCGCGGTATACGGTGGCGGCGGTGGAGAGGAAAACGCCTGCTCCATGACGTCAAGATCGCTACAGCCCGTCATCTGAGGCTCGGGTGTAGATTGTGTAGAACTCGGGGTAACAGGGGAGGTCAGTGGAGACGCGAACCCTGTTGAATATTGATCACAGGGACTATGTTGACCCATATGGTCTGGTGGGGGTGACCCAGCCATTGACTGTTGAGAAGGTGTGGTTGGCGCCGAACTGTACAGTGATCCAGATGCACTTTGTTGACAGTCGGAGAGTGTTGAAATGATAGCATTGAAGTCAGCTTGTTGTTGTTGTTGCTGCATGTGGCAGGGTATATCACAGGATGGCGTTTGTGGCACCTGTGCCTGTACCTGCGCACCCTGCATCGTCTGCGATAGAATATTGAAGAATGGCGACAGCGGTGCAAACAAGTTGAGGTTCTGCAGGGGGTCATTACTACCCGATGTTGGAGTCACAGATGTGGTGACAAGGGTACCTTGGTAATGGAGGTGTTGAGGATGTCCGCCTTTATGATCTGAGTCTGCTCCGCATGAACTCCCTCTGTTGTTGTTGTTGTTTAGACTGTTGTTGTTATTTATCTGTGCAGTCTGTGGTCTAATGTTCCCGAAGAGTGTCTCGGAAAATTTGTCTGGGAGGTTGACAGAAGCTTCAAGCGTTGCTGAAAATATAAAAAAATAATAAACATAAGTAATTTGTAAATATGAACACTTTCAATATCTAAGAACCAGCATGTATTCATAAGTAGAACATTTATATTTAACAGTAAAAAAAAATGTTTAAAGTTCTACATTAACATTCATTTTTATTTAAATTTCAAATTTTGTATTATCTAAAATAGTTGTAACATTATTAGCTAGATTCTAATTAGTTTTATCTTTTTTTTATTTACATGCTCACTTTTTCATTTATCTAACAGTTTATCTATTTAATAATCTATTTGTTTATTTTAAATAGTTTATTTCATAAATAACCATTATATAACGCTTACTTAGTCTACATACGAACGACAACTCTGCAACAGAATTCATGTTTGCCTACTTTTTGCTTGTTTAACGCAAAGGAATTCATGAATGAACTCTCGTAGTAGATTTAGTATCAAGTATGCGTCAGTGTAATTGATCATGCATTCAAAAATAGTAACAGCTATCGGGGATCACCAGCCATTGACGTCATTCGCATTGTAATTAGGACAAGCTGAGTGTAACTCCGCCTCTTTGACGTAAGCGAAATTCCGATCGGTTTGCGCTTTAACTTCATTTCACGGTCAAATGCACAATTTTACGACGACTTAACCTCACAGAAATGATTAAAGTTGTAACATTTTGTATAATACAGATGTTAATCACCAAAAAGTTGTGTAAATATAAACTTATCAGCTAAAAACTCTCAAGTGACCCAGCGCCATTATAAACCCATCAATGTAACTATGACGTGCGCGCGCTTAAAATAGAACAAGTAAGTTGAACTGCGAATAGTATATTGTGAATAAAAAGTAATTTTTGCTCGCTATTAGTTACGTTTTTGCTGTAACGTTTTGAATATGAACTTCGTCAGTGCTAACATAAAGTCCTGATGCAGTTGTCAATTAAAAAGTGTCAGCAGAACGCAAGTAATTTACGGTTAATCAAGACAAATTCAAATCAGCTGACCGTGCAAACAGGCCCTAAAAGATCAACAGAAAGAAAACCTACCGGTAGCAGTGATTGGTAAAGGATCCAAAGTATCCACAAAGAATGTTACATCCGAGGATGAAGTAACAGGGGTATTAAGTTCTTCAAGTGACTCCGAAGGGAGTCGAAAAGATCCAAACCCCGCGTCATGATAGTTATCAAAACACACAGTTTCCGCCAAAGCGACTTGTGACAAGGTATCAAGTCCGTCCATAATCATTTCGGATGATTCCTCACTAGTCACTGTATGATCCAACTTGTATAATATTATCTAACTCAAAGAACATCAAAATAATCTTCCAACATTTAAATGTTACTAGTATTTTGTTTTCATCTACCAACTTTACGCTTACTCTCAAAATCTATGAATGAACTGGATCTTACGTATCACAAATTTATGAATGAAATCCTCGCTTACGAGAATGCCTTATTTGGAACAAGTAGTAAATCCTCGGCCAATCACAAGCTATCACTAGGCAGTTATGCGCATGACTACAAGTGCGTTAATAGTGACGTACAGGCCAATTACGCTGCAAGAAAAACGACTTGTAAGTAGGTCAAAGCGATAAAATGCAGCTTTTGCATTAAAATACGACAGTTTCTGACATGGGCTTTAAAGTAAAGATAGAAATGCATTCATCTGTGATTTTGTAGCTGAAAATTCGAATTCTGTTTGGAGAAAACATCCGTAGTATGGTTTACTACTACTGCTATACGCCGGAATAGAGCTTTCCTTTTATGGAAGGACAAGGTCACATTCCATCGATTGACGTCAATAGACGCTTCAATAAACAGGTTTATTTGCACTCCTTTTATGGAAAGATCGGACGTCTACGCTCATCATCGGCTATTTCCGTACCGGATGTATTATGGACATATATAGAAATATCCGTAGAAAATGTTTTTTCGCGAGAAGGCGGTTCTAAACGAATAGAAAAGTTTCCCACGGTAAATTTTTCATTGGACGAGAACATTCGCTGTTCACATGAATAGTTGACCTAGCATATACTACAAATACCGAAACTATGTTGAAAATGTGTCTGTAAACTTTAACCACTGCGTAATCTGATTAACTGTGACCCGAATTCAGGTCAAGGTAGATCTATATATGTAGTTTATTTATTTATTACATCTATACCATTATTCTTAGGAAGTAAAATAGGTAAACACACAATGAAAAATATAAGGAAAGAGAGAGATGTAGTCTACTCGGAAAATGTTTGCTTCTTAAAAGACGGTTGCAGGATTACTTTGAATTAACTGATATAGTAACATAAATTTATTTATAGGATATTGATAGAACAATGTTCTATTCACTCTAAAACAATGTTGACATATGCCTTTCTTCCGTATTCAAGTCCTTCAAGAAGTGAGTGCTTACATTTTGCAATATCATTGAAAAAAGATACTGCGCTCTATTTCTTATATGTACTTATCAATTTAAAAAGTAAAGTTAGAAATGTTTGTGGTACAAATAATGGTCATTTCTGTGTCAGTAAGACATATTTCTGGATAAAATGAGAGCTACTTGTAAATGTGATTCTGGGACTTTAAAATAAAAAAAAATTGCGCAGTTTATTGCTTTGAAACAAATCTTAAGCTAATTATCCTATGATCTGAAGATGAAATGAAATGCATATGTCGGTACATGCGTCCGTCAGTCCGTTCGTTCATGCTCACTTGTTTTAAATGCCCCCTCTAGTAGTCACTTCAAATACAGAACAACTTATAGATCTATCTACATTCTATAGAGCAAACAAAGCAGAAGTTGTATTTGTCGGGCTTTCAACTTTGGCTACAAGTACCAGAACCGTATCATCTGTAAGATATTGTCAACTTTTTTCACACAGAGAAATTGTCCGAATTTAAGTTTTTCCATCGCTGCTACCTAAACTGAGGCACGTTTCGGTGTAAGTGCCTTTTCCAAAGGACACATATCGTGTTCAGGCTGGGATTCCGGAACATGGGACCTCCTGTTCTGTGGGCGAACGCCCTAACCACTTACGCCTTATCGAGGCCCACATTCCATTTGCAAAACCGTGATACAAATGCAAGTTGCTGACCTAGTTATTGTGTATAGATTAACCTAGACTCGGTTAAAAATCAATAGGTTACGATTGAAATGAGGACAACTTTGATAAAGTGCTCATATATTTGATAGCGTTTCTGTTTTCATTTATTTTGACACCCAAATTTTTTAGATAGTGGGTAAGGCTACAATTTTTGTTTATTTTGACAAAACATTTAGCTGATTAGATACAGGTTGTTTATTTTACCATTGCTAGCATAAAATAATAATAAACAAAATAAGCAAACAAATGAATGGATACACAAATAGACAATAAATACATGAAGGAACTGAGATAGATAATAAATGAATAAATAAAGCTTTTTTATCTTTACAACTGCTAGTGTTAAATATAGCAGGTATTTTGTAGCGAGAATGACCTTTGTCTTTACGATCTAGTCCATTTAGATGACATTTTATGAGAACATGTAATAAAACATAGGTCAACGGTATATGATATATTATTAATTGCCTTAAGTTTGACGTCTTGATTATAAATAAGTATCCTTTGACTTTTTTTTCTAAACTTTGATTAGCCCGGATATTAGGTTATTTATAAATGGAAAGCCACTGGAGATCCCTGTTGTTTTCTTAATGTCTATATCAAAGGACTTGCATGGCTTTCTTGCGTATTAAATCTGTGTTAAAATATTTCAAATACTGTTAAAACCGTTTGTAACGAACCCCTTCGGACCATTTTCATTTGTTCCGTATATCCAGAGTTTGGTATACCCATATTACAGTTTCATATAAAAAGTTTCTTTTAAAAACTCGGGCAGAGAAAATGAGTTCCCTGTATCCGGATTTTAGCTATATCAGGGAGTTTACGGTACCATTTCTTTGTATCTTTCCATACTTTAAGTTCTGATCCTTTAAAAGATGGTACTCTGGCTTCAGAAAAGTTATTTTACATTCTCTTTTTTCCATTTCAATTTTATGTTCAGAAACTTCGTTGCTAGCAAGGATGTGTTTTATTCACACAATTTTCTGTCAGGTTCAGTCCAAGTAGTGTGAGTCTGGCTGTGTTTGGTGATGTTTAGGGATAACTTTATGCCCTTTTTTCTTTTTATAAATCTTCAAAAGCTAGTAAAACTGGAACGCGTCATGCTTTGATGGAGACTCGAACCGAACGCCGTGTCGCACACGTACCAAGCTTGAGCACATGGTAGCGTGGTCGTTGGCCTTGGGATACGCACCATAACCTTGGCCAAGCTACATCTATATACTTCTGCAGTAAAACAACACAGTTTTTTAAGACAACACTAACCGACCGTATAGACTGACCGTATTGTCATAACATTAATATTCATAATTAATTGTACAATGTACCGTGTAGCTATTTTTAGCAACAATTAACGTCGGAATGAAGTGAAGCAAAAACACAGCCCTGCTGTCAGAAAGACACCATTAAAACAATGGTGTACTTATCTTAAATAATTATGAACAAAATATCTATTAATAGCTGGCATTTGGTTAAAATACAACTATGACTAATTGTTTTCGTATTTACATCATTACTTTACATGCTACTTTAGTCATGACGATAATAAGCACTTAAGATTTTTTTTGTTCTTTAGAAGACTCCCTGTCAAATAGATGCAGTCCCGCCCTTTGTTACGAACTTATTATTTGTAGTTAGACTAGTTACTTAAAATAGCAATGAGAAGTTTTTTAGCAGTAATTTATAAGTTGTGTTAGTAATATAGTATGCCTCTATTTTCTTATACATGAAGTAATATATCACATTTGTCTATTCAGCTAACACCAACAGTAGTTTGATTAATGTATGTAATAATTATGAATAATATTATAATAAAACTGCGCAGTACTTCCTCATTTGGATTGTTTATAGTCCAGACCGACCCTGGGATTTCTCCCTGGGTGAAATTGCCAAGACTCCTGACAGGCACAGTTTGAAGAGACTGATGCAGATACAAGGGAATCCGGGTACCAGACCCTAGCTCTTTCACGCATTTTACGTTCCCGGTGTGTAGCACTAATACACGTGAGACTACCTCTGGGTATTTAACCATTTCATTCCTAGATAGGTCGGGAACACTGAATAGTGTTTCTGAAATTCCCAATGCCCCGGTCGGGATTCGAACCGGGGACCTCCGGATTGGTAGTCCAGAGCGTTAACCACGCGACCATCGCGCCACCAATACTGCACAGTACATTTAGAACCTGAGAGTCCAGCATTTTTTTCGGACACTATTTGGTGAGAATTCGGGCACTGTTTTACGGGAAATAGCTAGATATATTCAGACTTTCTTTAGCGCCAGATTGCTTTAAATATACTCAGATACTGTTTGGTGCGAAATATCACTGTGTTCAGACACTGTTTGTTTGCACGAGTAGAACTTATTCAGAAACTGTTTGGAGTGGCATAGCTCTGTAACACCGGATACAGCTCCCTTGGTATAGCGGAGCTGTATTCGAAGCAAAGCATATGTAAATTCGAATTAAGCTCCCTATGTTTGCTTTATTAGAATATATTAAGAACCATGATCCCTATGTTAAGGATGTCCACAGATAGAAATAAGGAAACTAAATTGTCTCAAAACATCTAACACATGTTCAATATACTGCATGCTACATCTATTCCGTCCATCTATTTGTCTCACCATCTGTCATTTGTCCTACCCTGTCTGTTGTCTTATCCGTCCGTCTGTCAGGCCGTACACACTGATGTGTATGAGCTTCATTCCATCAACATTGTTTTGCCGTATGTGCTATCGTCATATGAAACCATGAAAGTTTAATGAAAGAAAATAATTCTTCAATACATGTGTATGAGCAAAAAAGTAATTAAACTTCAAATTTTCATTCAACTGTCCGTCGAACACGTGCGGGCAAAAAACCCCAGACATGCTAGGGCTAAGTGCTGCATCCTGAATAGCGGTATGGATCCTTATTATTCTAATAAATCTTTCGCCGCGTATTTGTATAAACAAATGATACGTCTTTGTTGCATCGGGTCACTGGGCGGTACAAGAACCCCGAATACAGCTCCCATTTGATTAGGGGAGCTGTATTCGTTAATATGCACCGAATACAGCTCACTGAGAGCTGTTTTCGAAAGGAGCTGTATCCGGTGTAACATAGCTCTAGAAACTGTTTGGCACGTGATACATGTAGTTCTATATTCAGACTCTGTTTTGCATGACATAGCTCTGGTTAGCGCGACATAGCTCAATATACAGATCCTGTTTGGCATAACATATAGCTCTATATTCATGAAAAAGCTACATCTAGTCATGCAGAAACCACTGATCCCACATGTAATTCAAGCAGATCGACAAGGGTGCTTTGATGTTTTATGAGTATAAATGTGTGCGTCTGTAATGTATGTGAAAGTTCATAAATGAAATCAAGTGAAGAAACAATAGCCTGAAAAGCCATGTTTTCTGTATTTGTTACAGTGCATACGTGACAGTTGTGTGTAAAGATGTGAACGTAAAGTAAATGAACCGTTCTAAGTATTTTGTAGCTTAGCTATTTTTAGTTGTTAACCACAAACATGACACCACAAAAACCACTTATATCTCTCTTCACGCTATTACGTCAACAAATCAACAGTGTATGATCCCCCGCACAAATGTTACGTGTGTCATGAATCATTCCCTAAAGTAGGTTTTTAAAGCCTCGGTTCAAACCCTGAATCTGTTTAATTTCTAAACTGGACCTATCCGTCTTTCAATTTGGACAACATCATAAGGTTCAAAGCGGTGTTAACTAAAATATACAGTCGGAAGTTCAGGACCAGACTGCACGGATGCGCAGTTTTATTATAGTCGACACCGGTCGCAGGTACAAACCCACCTACCATCAACAGGGGAAAAATTACAAACAACATTACGGCAAATAAACCTTCCAATGGTTGCCTTAAACCGTAATAGGTCCATATTTTAACGTTCAAATTAAGTTTATTATGCCGTGTGAGTACAAAAAGCCATAGCTACTGCATTTGTTTACCCTCAAACAACTTTGTTATCTCCGGTTGCATGGGCGTCGCTTATATTTGTTTTCTTCACATTTACAAGTGAGAGCTATAAAATAAACGTCAATTCTACCAGCGTATGAATAAGGAAAAAATGAAAAGATTTAAACTTCAGTTTGATCGATGGTTTTACACCGGAGCATTGAAAGTGAACGTTCTTCTCGTGCAAGTCGTAAAATGACTGTAACGTATCAGGAACCTCTATCATACGATCCTACGAGTGGAAAACATTGCTAATCAAAAGTTAAAATGTTTTAAAACAAAGTGAATTCGTCCGTATGTCCCTGCTTCTACAAATAGTAATATTGTACTCAAATTATTATTATTAATAACTGCTCTTTCAAATATTGTCGTCAGTTTTCTTCAATATGCAATCATTTCAATAGCTATTTCTTCGAAAATTTGTAGATTAACTCAAGTATCCCCCCCCCCCCCCTCTTCTTTTTGTATGACAGGTGGTTATTTGTGTGTGGTGTGTGTATACAAAGGAGCACAAAACTATGGACCTACCGACAGGCACATTGAATAAGGCTAACATATTTATTGTGTTTCTTGTAAACGTGCTAAATATAGAAAGCGTATGGAGACATGAAAACACTTATTTTTCAGAATTTATTTATTTAAACTAATTAAACGGAGCAAATCTTTTTCTCTGCCCGGTAAAGAATGTGACTATAATGATGTCGTAGGGATCCAAAAAGAAGGTAATTTAGGTACATTGTGCTTGGACCGCACTATTGATTTGTATTGAGCTTGAACCAAACACTGTAAACTGAGTCTCTTCCAGTACCCCGCTGACCTAATGTCCAGAATCCACCTGTCAATCCCGATAATCCTGCCGTGTAGCATACGGACAAAATCCCGTACAAAGTGTACGATAGCATACACATTTAAAAATTCCAGTTAGTTCTATGACTATAATCTACCAAAATGAAGAAAACGATAGTCTAGTGGTTAGAGTCGCCGACTTGAAATCAATGTAAACCTTTCATAGATTTACGGTCATGGGTTCGAGCCCTGCTACCGACCATGTCGAGAAAGTTGGCAGTATGTAGGAGTTTAGTATTAGTTCTTCACGGAAACGATTGTTAGGTAAACTACCAATCGGAACATCACTCGGCTTTTTCCGTAGAAATAACCGGAAAAAGCCGAGTGATGTTCCGATTGGTAAACTACCCGTCTGTTAAAATGACAAAAATACGTTTGAAACGGGCGTTAAAACCCCTACACTACAACAGTGTGACCTGGTGACTTTCTAGCACCGTAACTGTAATGCCGTCGGTTTAGCAATCTTTGTTCCCCCCAGATTTCTAAACTTTCTAGTATCATAGCGCCTAAAAAGGCCATGCTGAACATTAAAGACACAGTTCATCGTGCAAAATTGTTCATGAAATAAATATGCAATCTATTTCTTATATAACGTGGGTGACTTTCAATCATAGTCTTTTTCTGACGAATTATCTAAAACGGATACAGTCGGTTCACTAACCTGTTAAAAAAAGTTTACCTATCGTGAACCAAAGACAAATCTTGTGCGGTTTTTTCGGCGTTTAGCAGAATCAGCTGGCCTTTGACCTACTTTTTGGACCAACGGAAGCGTGGTATACGACACTCTCCTTGAAATAGACAGCCATTCACGGATGTCCGCCTGTTTTATGAATTTTTAAGGACTGTGTCAATGGCTGCAGGTGTGGAATGGAATTTCTCACCTATGGGATACATATTTCCGCGCATT